>VWZN01011593.1:633433-645012 GCA_013396955.1 Regulus satrapa | reverse complement strand
TTTTTTTTTTTTTTTTTTTTTTTTTTTTTAAAACGTGCATGATGGGGAAGCCCATGATGCTTTAGTCAGACCTTGGCCTCCAACATTTCCAAAAAAAGTTTGTGCATGGGGACTTTGCCTTCCAGTTTGATGTTGTAGAAATGCTGCACAGCCTTGGTGGAGGTTTGCCTCAGAAGCGGGAGAGTCATCAACATCTTGCCTGCACGACGAGGATCTTCCATGTGCTGCCCGGCCTCGTAATCCTGCAGAGCCTCATGTAAGACATCCTGAAGTTTCTGCACTGCCTCAACATCCTCTATGTGCATTGAGTCTGCAAAACAAAAGAACAACAGGAGGTTTCAGTCTGGTGTGCCAGGAATTTGATAACGCTATGGCTGCACGGCACTTTCACTGGTTCTGCCCATCCTCTTTAACAAAGAGAGAAGATAATTACCCATTAATTTCTGTATTGACCTTTAGAGAAGTGTACTGAAATGCCGAAGAACTACAAAAGTACAATTAACTCCTGGGTAAGTAATTCTTCTCCTCATCCTCCTCAAACAAGTAAAACAGTCACCCTCGGTGCTCCCCAAACCATCTGTATGGTTACAGCTTTGAAGAAATGACAGTGCCAACAGGCTGAAGGAATGGAGGGCTGCATTCTATCAAGGAAGCAAGGATAAAGCAAGGATGTTCTACTGTGGAAAAGCTCAGCAAAATTCTGTGTCAGGTTGCAAGACTGCCTACTTGGAAGCCATGGACATCACTGGTACTCGGAAATACTGATGGGGGATTAGGACCACTGCACCAACACAAGGGAAATACTGGTTTGAAGGGATTTCCTGATAGGCTTAGCAAATTTTTTCTCCCTCAGGCATATTCAGACAGAAAGGCAACACGTAGCAGGTTCCTGAACAGCTTTTGTTCAGTGGAGCTAACATCTTCTACAAGGTGTAATCCTTCTAGCCCACCCCCACAGACAGCAGCTTATCTTGTTAGTGTTGGGGTTTTGCATTTTTTATAAAAGGCTCAAAGCAAATGCCTTGCCCTGTACCTTTGCAGGTGAGATGCCTTGGTGGTGTAAGTATTGAGTGACAGGCCTAGATGCAACACACACCAGGAACTAAACTAAACTGCTACATGACCCGAAGAGATTAAAGCAATGGAAGTGTGAAATAAAGAGAAAATATCTAACTGAAATAACTGTAAACCCCTCAACTGGATAGAAACAGAAAGTGAAGATGTCCCTGAGAACACGCAGCTACTGGACCATGCTGAGATTACTTTGGATGAGCAGCCCTAATTCTCTGACTTTTATGTAGCCATAAATGCCAAAGAAACCCTGATGTGGTCCAAAGTGAGGTGAATGCAAGTAAGGAAAAACAGTCATAGGTGAAAGAGGCCACCAAACAGCCCCTCTCAGCTACCAAAATTGGGATGGTCCACAGACTTACAGAGCCAATAAAATACCACATGAAAATACAATTGCTGCAAGGGGGGACAAGCCCCAGGGACAGGGCACACTGTGCAAGCTCTGCTCAGGGTGAAACTGGGACACGGCATCATTAAAGTTCATCCTTGAAAATTCAACTTAGTGTAACACTGCTTTGCATCCTAATTTTTGGGTTTGGAATAAAGCCCCTGTTCACAGACAGAATAACAACTGAGGACTTGGATAGTGAAGAACGCACTTCCATTACTGTTACCAGCAGTCTGATGCTCTGGATCAGTACTTGACAGAGCCTCATGTTTTACCCGGTTGATGATTAAACATAAAATTTTGCACGTGCTTCAAATATCTGAATTACATTCAGAGAATTAAGATGCATCTGAGATTCATTTCCTAAAAGCTGACATGCAACTGTTTCTTCAGATAATTAGGCCAGATAGTAAATACCTCTCTGCTTTCAAATACAAACATGTAAACTGAAACACAAATCAGTAAGTAACAGGTTAACAAAAATGTTCCAGCTCTTATTGTCACAACAAATGTGCAAATTGAAAAAGAAAAAAAAAAGTTAGAGCTCATGCACTAAAACAGACACTTAATTATATACAAGTTTGGATCATTTAGCACGTTTTATTGATTCTGATGACAGTTTATCTGTTAATTACACATAATGGAGTCCTATGGGAATTTTACACGTTTAATAATTCTGAGTCTTAGTGAATGCATGCTTTAAGAAGCATGCAGCTAAGGCATACGCTGCTGGGATGTGATGCTGCACATCAAGGTGCACTGTGCTGAAAGACACAGAAATCCCTCTCTTAGGGATAAAGAAGGCTACAACATTTTGAAAAAGATGACAGGCAAATATTACTTCTAGCAAAATTTAGTCCTAATTAATGTGAGACCATTCCCCAAATCCATACATTTTTGATAGTTTTCTAATATGGTAATTCTATTCAGTAATTCTGTGTCAATAAGAGAAAAGCCCTGAATTCTGTGTCCTACAAACAGATGTAATCGATACAGACATGCTAACACACACATACAGACGTGACTGATGTCTTAAGCACAGGGTCCAGCCACCAGGCTTAATTTGGAATGCAATCTCCAAAAACATAGTTTTCTTTACTCCCTAACTCTTTACCAAGTCCTTGGATATTCACTGCTGTGCTACAGAACACATGATTTGCTATCCAAGGAATTTTTCCATAAACCAGGTGCTGTTTGTGCAGAAAATACACAGCTTTTCCTCCTCTCCCCAGATCCACAGTGCCAAGGCCAGATTTGCTAGGGAACCAAACAGGAGCTTATCTGCAACAAATCCTTGATGACTCAAAGACTGACTGTTCTCATTACTTTTTTTTTTTTTTTTAAACACCATACGGCATAAATAGTCAGGTCTTTCTGGAGCATGTGACTATAAAGGTTTTGTTTTTAACCTTTTTAACCCTAACAAAACTGGTTAGTTTTTTTCCCAGAATCAGTGTTTGTAATAGTGACTGTAAGTTTGCAAATAGATGGATGAGTTCAGACTAAATTTATTTTTCAGAGAGGTGAAACTTGCCTAAGATGTTTAACTCTGCAGTTTTGGAGAGGAATTTGGCCTGCAGCATTAGGAATAGCTACACTCTACATATTACTTACAATGAAAGTGAGTGAGGACAGAAAAGAACATCCCCCAGAAAGGAATCAAATGCCCTCTGACACAGCTATTACATTTCAAGCATTAAAACTCTTCCACTGTGTGGAGAGCATCCAAACACAAGGGCTCATACCCTCTCCTTGCAGGGATGATTGTGTATCATCCCTCTGGTAAACAGGGCAATTACTTACATGGAGAAGTCATAGTACTAAAACATTTAATTTATTTGTTGCTGTCTTTGAAATTAATTTAGTAGCTGGGAAGAATGTGCCCAGCCAACTCTCCACCCCCAAATGGTGGTTCATAGAGCAGTTCAGGAAGCTGTGCCCGGGGGAGCAGATTTGGTCACAAGAAATGGGGTAAGAAAAAACAGCAGAGAGAGAGGCACTTCCAGTGGTGATTAAGACTTCAAACTGTTCTTTTAAAATGGTGATTTAGCTTGAAAGATTTAAAAATTATGTAATCAAATTACTATGATAATTTAACTCCCCATTTACAGAAAAGATTCAAACTCATTTCAGCTGTACTCATTCTAGGGTCTGCCAATGTTTAAATGCAAACTCAATAAATCTGTGCTATTTAATTAGACCATGATTCAGCTTGCAGATTGCTCAGGAAAATATTAATCTCTACAAAAATCCTTCTTCAAGTTTTAGCTTTGCAGTCTGGAACTTCCATTTTAACCTGATATTAAACTAATGTAGATCTTAATCTCTCAGGTGTAAGCCTTTGAGAATAAGGAAAATGGTTGAAAATGCTGAACTAGACAAGGGGAAAAGAGGAGCAAAAATAAAAGACAGAAATCTTTACAGTATCTACAGACTGGCAGATGTAGAAGTGAATTCAGAGGAGGCTAACTCATTGCTAAATATTGCTTGTATATTGGGATAAACCCAATCCTCAGTGATGTCATCAAGAACTAATATAAGGAAACACAGATAATTTGTGTGACAATCTAGAAATAAAGGAAGAACATTTTCCCCAGAAAATATGAAACTGAATTTTAAGTGAGTTTGAATGTTCTTCTTATACCATGAAAAACCTTTTTGTTTATAGGTTGGTTTGGGTTTTTTTTTTAAGTAGCTTTGCAGGCAGTCTGAATAATTTACAATCACATCTCACACAGGCAATATCCAGAGGAAACCTATAGCCAGATGTAACACACTTAAAAACCGGCACCTATATAAATGACAAAATTAAACATGGTAATTTCAAAGTGTCATTTGAAAGACAGCAAAATTTGATGCTAAGTGCCCTGCAAAACCATGATCCCAGGTTGGTGAAACTAAAGACAGACAAACACAAGTTGTATCTTGTTGATACAACTGCTGGGAACATGGAATTTCGCCAGCAGGGAAGAAGTTGTTCCTGATCAAAGCTGCCATAGGAGAGAGTGAGATCAACAAATGAGAATATGGACTCATTGAGCTCTGCTTGAAGAATCTCATTCTATCCTTCAAATGCTTTCTTTCACCATCACAGGATGGGAAAATAGAATTATACTCTTCTGATCAGTTGCACAGAAACTGGTTCATCAGATCATTGCACAGAAATAGGAGTTCTCATTCAAGAAAAACACTGCAAGGTCCAGACAGAAACTCAGATTACAATCTACCTCATTTAAAATTCAGGCTTCATCTCAAATGCAGCAAACAAACATCCAGCCATCCAGGAATCAGTTAGAACATATCACAAAGGGTGACAACTAGCTAAGAATTGGAAAGCACCTGAACTAACGGCAAGAAAATCTCTCAAAACTCTGCTTAGAGGAAAGTTGAAGGCTAGTATCTATAGATTTTTTACATAACATCACTCAGAAGCAGAAGAAAACCAGAGGTCTTAAGTGAAGTGTTTCTTCATGTCAGAAAATTCAGATAGCAAAAAGAAAATAGGACAGTGAATCAAGCAGCAGGGAGCATGCAGCAGTGAATACACACATTAACATGCTGGTATACCACACTGGAGAGGTAGGTACAGGCAAGCACTTGAAATGCAGCAACTACTGTGATGTTTCTGATTCCATACAGCTGAGCAGTTCACAAACTCAATATGGAGAAATCCCTTTAGAAAGCTGTGGGATACTGGAAGAACTGGATGGGATCAAGATTAAGAACGAGAAGCAAAATAGTTTTTGCTTTATGAAAGGATGAAAAAAAATCCTAATCTGGGTTATGTCTCAAATAAAAGACTTTTTTTATCTGGATTGTATTGCCAATCCAAACACCCCACAAAACCCACTGCAGTGTTTATTAATGGGTGAAGCATTCTCAGAACTACAGAACCCTCTCCCCCTGAAACATGTGCCAGATTTGCACAAGGACACAAAGTGCTTGCCCACATTGTGTTGCTCTATATTTTTATGAGAAACACAACACAGTGATGTTTTGAGAAGAGTACTGCTTAAGCCAGAAGCAACCCATGGAAACTGCAAATTGCAAATCAAACCAGGTTCTTGGTTCCTTCATCCAGGAACAACTCCTGTCCTTTTTCCATCCAGAGCTGAAATGACCCTGGACACTTACTGTGGTCTGCCCTGTGTTGGGTAAACAAAGACACTTTATTTGGACCTGCCTGTTTTTCCTGAGCAGAACTGTTTGCTGGGATCTGCATGGTTAGGCTAAGAGACAACCACAGAGGCAAACAGAATATTTTCCCTTACAAAAGAATATGGCAAAAACAGTCTGACATCTGGAGTATTCTATTGGAAACAGACACTTTAATAGGAATAGATGCTGAAAATGAAAGAAGAATAAATTAAGAATTACTTGTCCATAGGAATTATAGGCAGTGAAAACTGAAAACAAAGGCTTGTGTGATTGATTTTAGTGAACAAGGCCTTAGTCTGGATTGCCCTGGTTTGGCCTACTTTTCAGAATAGATAAAAACTGAAGTCTCAAAACAGTTTTTAAAACACAGTAGGAAATGAAGGCGTATAAGAAAAGAAATTACTTCACAGAACGGAGACTTTATTTCAGGGACTAAGTGGATTAGCAGTGAACTAAAACCACTGGCACAAGTAAACCAACATTTTCTTTTTTATTTCTGGCTTACTTTATAAGCCACTTTATAATGGCTTACTTTCCACTAGGTGAGAGCAATAAATACAGGAATATTTGCTGCAAAGCAGAACAAATAGCACACTATGAACTGGTTCAAGACCCTACACCATGAGGCTAATAAAAGCCTGGAAAAAAAGGGAACTTGAATGATAGAGCTTGGGTGGGTGAGACATCAACTAAAAGAAAAAGTTGAATGATGACTTCAAAGTACTTTTTATTCACTGTAAGATATAAAAATATCACAATTACCATTGAGGGAAATTAAGTTTGGCCTACCTTGCTTTTTGCCCTTTGTGACTCTCATGCTACTAACATGTAAATACTATCTGCTTATTCCCTAATTAAGTGAGGAATGTGTCCAATTTACTCAGTTACTAGTTTCCAGAAAAAAAAATTATGATTAACCACTGATTAACTCAGCAGCCATTTCTGAATGCCAACACTAAGCAACTGGTAACAGAGTTATTTATTTTCTCTAGGAATTGTAGGAGTCATCTGTTTGATTACATGAAAATGGAATATGGTGAATAAACTTTTGTCAAGCTACATAAAAACTTTGACTACAGTGGTGACTTCCTTTTCTAAATTTTTTTTCTATGCTGTACTATTCTCTATACAAAACTACACAAAAGACTTAAGACCTTGCTATTTGTATTTGTCAAAATAAAGACCAGTACCGTACCCTTAACACATAGCTCTCTCTGTGTCTGTGTAAGTATATGTCTATATCTATGCCTAGTCAAGACAGATACGTCTTAATCCTGAATTCAAACATTAACAAGATGACTATATAAAACAAGATGAAAAAATGGACAGTATTAGAAATGAAATACAGCATGTTGTGACATGCACTGGGAATAATGATGATGTCCTGTGGAGTAAGTGATTTACTGGACTCTACCAATTAATTTCTATTATGATAACATCATATAATTGTGATAGCCTTGTGCTCTGAGTACACTGTGTCTCAGAAAGGACACAGTGTAGGAAAGCTAAAAAACTTGTAAGAACTTACTCATTTTTTAACAGGGTGAGATGATAGTGTTACTTTACAGGCACCAATATTGATCTGTACTTCATTATGCTAAAATGCACAAGATACGTTTTGGTTCACACTCCTTCTGTACCGAAAAAGGTTTTAATTTTTTTTTTTTTATTTTAAGAAAGTTAATATCAAAGACCACAAATGTCAGGATGAGCGGAAGTCCTTTTCTCTTTTCTGTGGTACAGACTACACAGTCACTATTAGCATTTAAGGTTAAATTTTCAACAGTGCATAAGGCTATACTTTTAAGTACCTAGCATCCACATTTGGGTCAGGTTTATCAAGATGCCAGCAACCTATTAAGCAGATGCACAGAGACCATATTTTCAAATGTGCTGATGTATTTTGACACTCCAGTTCCTTATGTTAGGTCTTAGATGGGAACTGAGCTTCTCTTGAAACTCTCATCTCAGTTGTGACTCCTAAGATCTTCTGTGATATTTGGCCTGGAGGCCCAATTTTGTCCTTACTAATTAGGCAATTCCAAAAACTGCTCACCTGAAACTGCCTGTTTAGCATTACCCTAATCAATACTTGGGAACACATCCTAGCACAGAAGAGATGAGCAGCTCATCTTTTCCATGCTGGAGCATTCCCATGCGCGTGCCTGCACCTGTGTACACCTCAAGCATATTTTGTAAATATTTCACCTTCCTTTACACACGAGAAAGTAATTGGTACATGCATGTTTTGGAAGCCATTCAAAGTTGATTTTCTGCGTGGGTAAACAAAGTGCTCATTGGTGCCAGCTCGCCTCATTTGGGCGGAACGCGGGGCAGCCGCATCCCGCAGCTTCCAGGTACCTCCTGGCTTTTGTGTACAGAAGGCAGGGAAAGAAGGGAGGGAATCTTGATACTGGCAGGACAAGGACAATGCCAAGGAAAGAGTGACTTCTCTGAAGTATAAAGGCTCTGTTAATTACTACCAAATCAATGCAGATGCTTAAATCTAACCTGATAAATTCCATATTTACATATTAAAGCTAAGTGTTGAAATCATGCCTGTACAGACTTAATGTATGCATAACTGAAATGCCTATACATTTCAGTATTGTGCTCTTATATGTGTATTTAAACTTCACAGAGTCTATATGCACTCAGTTTGAAATCAGTGATAATCTACAATGTAGCCACATCTTGCATTTCTGGAAATTTATGGAAGTTGGTGTGGCATTGCCAGCCCTGCATGGGGAACATTCGATAGTGGCTGTCAGAGCATCTCCCTGAAAAACTGCTACTCCTCCCCACCTTTTAGGGACCAAATGGCAGGATTATCTCAGTTCCAGCACTGCACAAATGAGCTCTGCAGACCTAAAGAAAAGTGTGTTTTAATGTGTTCATGCTATTGAGATTTGTTGGCCAAAACAAAGCCTGTGGTATTTATTCAAACAAAATACAATCGATATGAAGACAATCTACAATTTCTTTTTCCTGCCTCCAAACACCAGCAGGGAAAGTACTATGACACTCTATCATAAATCACTAACACTGATACAGAGCTATAAAACCATCTTTGTCTACTGTTTACAGTAGAGTCAACCTGGGAATCTTTCTAGATAGTGTGGATATGGCAAAAATGTCTGAAACACCCAAGATTTCTTATTATACTCTCCACAGCTATAAGAAGGCTAATATATTTTAAACTGGAGAAAAAAAAAGCCCAAACAATTGAAGAAAGCAGAAGCAGCAACAAAAATATATTAAAATGTGAATTGTTACTGGTTTATTTTCTAATGGCATTTTGTTTTTTTACGTAGCTACATTTCCATTAAACAATAATGGTAAAATAAGCTATTCTTCTTTTGACTATTTAAAAAAAAGACTAAAAAGATTTAATCCAACTGAATTTAATTTTAGTTTTAGCAGTATTTTGTAAACTGAAACACTAAGGGCCTGATATCCACTGATGGGCTGTAATTCTGCAGGTGCTATTTTACACCTACAGATTATTGTAGCTGCAGCTGGTAGAAGTTTGGTACCTGCTGCATGCACAACCTGAAGCTCAAATGCTGAAGGTCAGCATCTGAAACACTGAAACACTGAAAGGGAAGTGGAATGGCTGGGCTACTTTCTAACTCCTTGCAACAGTTTCATTTTAAGACAGGAATTTTATTTCTTTTAAGATGTGGGAAGGAAATGTTGTCACTTCAATGCGCCCTGAATTTTAGTATGCTGAACTGTATTTATCTCTGACATTATCCTGGTTGTAATTTCCAGTGAAGTTAATGAAGCTACAGATGATTTTGATACACTCTATGCACAGTGTATGACTAAACTTTTTTTTGGCAGCAGTTATTTTTTATTATTACTTAAACACTGCATATNGGAGGGGGGGGAGGTGGGAGTGGTATTTAACATCATATCCATTTATGCTAGCCCTCATCCTTTTTGGCAAGTAAACTGCAGAAGTATTTCTAATTCGGTCTTTGAATTACAGAATTTAAATAAGTACAAAAGCCCTTCTCCATTTAGACTCCTAATTGCAGATAACTTTCTTGCTCTGATCATTAAGCATGACCAATTTTGAGAAATAACCTTCCTGGAGCTGCAAAGCATCCTCAAGTGTCTATTTACAATGGTCAAAAATTATAAATAAATCTTCAATTAAGAATAATTTTGATCTTTGAGAGGCATTTCAGCATTTTGTTTAATCTGGAATAAGATCATATTCTAAAATTAAGGGCAGAGTTAGTGGGGTGGAGAATATTTTACAAAGCAACTAATAAGCATTTTGGCTTTGCATGTTTTTGAATTATATTTCCAATTAAAAATGCAGAGTGTTAAATCACATTACAAAGATAAATAGGAAAGTACAACTTCATTGTTGAAAACAATTTCCCTCCTATCAATCTGAGGATTCATGCATCAATATTGTAGATGAACTGTTAATTACAAAATCAATTAAAAAATTATTTCTAAAAACAGTCACGCGTCCTGGCTCTCAGGGGGGCAATTTGGGCAGAAGGTCTCATCTCACTAGGACCGCGCCAAATCACAAGTCGTCATCCACAAGTAAGCAAAAGCAATCTGGTTTTTCATTTTTCAGCGCGGCTGAGCCCAGCCTGAGATTGATCGTCACATATGGCCCCAGAAAACAAACTGTCAATACCTTGAATGCTGCAGAATTTGAACAAATAGCCGTCCGCCCATTCAAGCCACTCATTGCATCCCATTTAACAGATTTTATTGACAGTTTCCTTCTTGTAATTAAAGGGAAAACTACTGGCCAGCAACCAAGATAAAGTTCAAAGATAGGGTCAAAACAAAAGCAGATGGAGGGGCACGGTGTGACTGTCAATGGAACATAGCATCAGAGCATGTTATTGACACACAGGTATCTAATGATCGGCACGTCATTAAAGAGGGATCTATCGTGAACTTTATGCAAATGCTAAAAGGGACTTAAGACCACAATAAAGCATTAAGGAGACACAAAAAGAAAAACAACAAAGCAAAAACGATTTTTTACTTATCTGACAGTATTCACTGGTTCAGCACTTTTAAATTCAAATGAAGACAAAAAAATTCTTTCTGAGATTTTTTTTAACTCTTGCTGCACAGGTAATAAATTTTTTGCAGAAGCAAAAATGCAAAGGATCTGTAAGGTAAGGTGTGGTCCTTGTGAGATCCAATATGGATTTCCTCCCTCCTGCCATATCCTGAATTCAGTCTATCAAATTAATCAGTAGCTCCCTTTAAAGAGCAAATATACAGCACATTCTCCAGCATCCTTTCTTTTGCTTTAATTGCAATGATTAGACTTGTCTGGATTATGAAATGGATTTAGGAGAACAACATCTATATTCATTTGAAGGGATCTCTGCCTGTAAAACACTCTCCAAATAATACAGTGTAATATTCTCCACTCTCTTAGGAACACAATTACTTTGAACCAGAAAGTTGTTCTTAGTTTGAGCTGTTTTGTTTGTTGCCTTTTAGATTTAAAGTCTGATTAAAAATGTCTTATTCTAAAGTCCCGTTTTAAACCAGCACACAGAAAATATAGAGAGAGAAAGAGAGAGAGATGAGAAAGAGAGAAAGAGAGAAAGAGAGAAAGAGAGAAAGAGAGAACATTAAAAATGTAACAACCATCATGCCACTCTGCCAACCTGAATTAGCAAGTGCTATAGCTTTGAGGGTGACAAATTCTTCTTTCTCCAGCTTCATGCTCTTGTATTTCTTTACCAGCTGCAGTATGGCATTGTTAAGGTCAAGAAGGCCTGCCAATTTGGACTGGTCTTCATCCATAATATAATCTTCAGCATATACAAGCTCATCCTCAAAAGAAAGTGACCGGTATACAACACCGAGAATCAAGATCTCCATCCAAGCACTCTGCAGAAGGCTCATCTGGTCAGCTAGAGACAAAGTGGAGAATCCTGAATAGGGGAAAAAAAACAAAAAA
>VWZN01011593.1:622644-633351 GCA_013396955.1 Regulus satrapa | reverse complement strand
AAAAAAAAAGGGAAAAACATTAAGCACATTTGGAAATATGATCCTCTTTTTGATTTATTTTTATAATCATTGTGATAAAACATGCACAGATTCTATTATTATTCTGCTTTTGTGTGTCTCCTCCCCACTGTACTATAGGAAAGTAAATAAATATTAAATCAAAACATTGTCTAATCAAAATAAAAGTCTTAAACAAGCAGCAATTTGGAGGCGTTTCCTGTAAAA
The DNA here is from genome assembly GCA_013396955.1 of Regulus satrapa. Classification (NCBI taxonomy): domain Eukaryota; kingdom Metazoa; phylum Chordata; class Aves; order Passeriformes; family Regulidae; genus Regulus; species Regulus satrapa. The sequence continues at coordinate 633,126 of VWZN01011593.1, read as the reverse complement.
ATCATATTAATTTGTGGGGTACTGCAGTGGCAATTTGTGATTTGTACGATAGCTTCTTTGTTCTGAAATACTTGTGCTTAAGTAAAAACCTAACAGGGACTTACTGCTTACTTACTGCTTACTCTACCCAGCACTACCATAATCCGAGAAGGATAATTTAGGAGGAAAAAGAGAGAAAACTTTATTAAAAGGGAAGATTTGATGTTTTAATAGAATTAAGGTAAGGATAGAAAAGAGAAACAATATTTTTAAACTTTAACTTCAGGGAAAAGAGAAGTAACATCCACCCTTCTCAGAAAAGACACTACTCACTTGCATCCTGGCTCCTGCCACTACTACAGTTGTTGAAATAAGAGAGTGGCATGCTGAAGTGCCAACTGAATAACAGTCACCCCATCCTTTTTGTGAGGGCAACCAAAAATTTATTAAATGCCTCTTAATTATTTTGACCTTTGCTTCCCCCCACCCCTCACTGTCTTTCCTAATAGGATCAGTAAGGGCAAACATCTTTGCTGCCTTACTTTTTAGACTCTTGTTTACAGTACCTGTTAATTTATTATATCAAACTGCTAATATCCCAATCACATTAGGTGATAGAAAACAATATGGGGGAGGAAGTGATTTTCCTGGCCTGTTAGCAAAATGCAGCCGTTTGCCAGTTGGCACCATCAACCCCAAGCACTTAATAAAATCATCAAAGGGGATTAGTCAAGCTTTTCTTAAAGGGTCTTAGGACATGTCTGAGGCTTTCATTTAGTTGTTTATGGAGTTGCTTACATGTCCTTTGACAGGGTTCCTGCTGTAAGAACATTCTTTTCGGCGTTCAATTACACTTAAATGCATTTTTCTGTTTTTAAAGTAGAGAGTTACAGTCATGCAAGAATATATCATAAACAGCAAATCTGCAAGGCATCTACTCCAAACAAGATTTTCTCTGTAAGCACTAAGCAGCAAAACTAACACAATACAAAAGAAAAGCCCACATCCAAACCACCAGGCATCCATAAAAAATGAAACATAAAACTGGCTGCATGCGCTCTCTCTCTCATTTTTCTCTCCCTCCTTATTTGTTTTCATTTTCTCTTACTGTCTTTTGAGTCTTGTGACAGAACTGTAGCTCTCTGCCTTAAAACAAAATAAAACAAAACAAAACAAAACCTCATCCAACAACAACAGGAAAGCCTTGAAGATGTAACAATGGGAAACAACACATCTGTGATTAAAATAAATAAGAGGGAAACAGAGAAGAAACAATCATTTCAAAGGTTATAGGGAGGAATTCATGATTTCAATTAGCTCCAACATTTCTGTTCCTTGCCGGCTTTTAAGAACCAGTTTTTCTGCAGCAGCAGATGGACAGAGAATGTAGCCTGCAGCACCGTCCTGTGACAGCCCCATTCTCCCTCCCAGACACTGCTGTTAGTAAATAGATTTACACATTCTCCAATCTCCACACATCTTTCTGCCGAATAATTAAAAGCAGGATGATTAGTTTATTGAGTGGAAGGAGGAACTTTTTTATTGAGGTCCATCCACGATTTTATCAGGGCCAGCACTTTTACGGTTGTCATGAGGGTGCAGGCATCCAATTTTTCTTATCTGCCTGATTAATACAAACGCTGTTTCAGGACGCATTAATTAACAGATACAAATCTACGTTCTCATGGAAGGATCAATACAGAGAAGAAAAGAGGCATCAATGTGAATTTAGTGCTGATGATGGAGAAGGCACTCTATTGACATTTACGTGCATAGAAACTTTAAAGTTGCAGTAGAGCCCTTTTGTCCCTGTGATTTACAAATTAACAATTTTTCAGGTATAACAATGTTTCACACACTTCTGAGAGGTTTAATTAAGCAAAAGGCAATAAAATCCGTTTTGATTAAAAAAAGTTTAACCTGCAATTTCTCTCTGTATTCTTTTTCTCAAGAACTCCCCAACTTCCTTTTTTTATTCACTTATCTATTTTCATACAGATTTGTTGGCATAGGTTTTACTTTTTTAAAAAATAAATAATGCCATGTTTCAGTAACATTTATTGTGTGCCACAGTCAAAGAAAATTACATATGCCCCGTGAAAGGGAAAAATGGGATGTTGATATAATTTATTGTGCTGCACTCCTGAAAAATCTGCATTCCAAAGCAGTAAATATACCAGTTGTTTTTATATGACACATAAAAAAAAATAAAAATAGTTTTTTTACATTATAGAAAAACTGGCAAATATAAAGCATGCTGTTCCACTCTTCAATAATAAATCAAATCAACATCACTATTTTGCTCCTGATCGAAGTAACTTTCCCTTGAAAGCCTGTTCAGTGAAAGCATGTTTTAACTTTTAAAGGCATCCCTTGTGGCAATGCAAAGCTGAATCAAGTTGTAATTAATCTGGTTTTGTTTTGTTTTGATTTTTCAGAAAATCTGAAAGCATGCCTCTTGTATCACAGCAATGCCCTTTTAAATAAGTGTTCAACAAGTCACAGTTAAAATAATAGATCACAGGCTTATATATTTATATACAGAGATTTCTTTTTAATTGTTTGGAGAAGGTTATACTTATTTCAGGCCAAACTCTGAGTTTGTGAGCTTTTGTTATGTGAATGCCCTGGATCAACCATGCTCTCTGACAAGGGGATATTTTCTATATTAAATTGTAACTATTTTTTTTTAAAGTCTCCAACTTGGATCCTTCCAGCCTTCTGACCAGTGTTAGCCTCTCCAAGCTCTGTCCAAACCACCCCGAGATGCTGCATGATGGTGCGGGCTGGAACTCTGTCACGCATTGTGTGGATCCTTAATCCTTTAGAGTCTTGCAGGTCAGCGCTCTCAATGCAGACCTGTGCAATAACATTTTTAAAGTACAATGTTGTGCTCCTTTCTCTCCCTTTAGCATGTACCATATCTGTGACAATTTTGATCTCTCTCCATCTCCCTCCCCAAGTCAGTGCTATCGGATGTATCTCAGGCATTTGCTGGCAGGATGACTCCGTACCTTGACCCGCAGTTAAACAGCGTGTTTATCTGCGATACAGCACACTCCAAATAAACCAGATGACAGTCTGCAATAACGTCATTTGGAAGGATTGAAAGGCTTCTCAAGAGTCAGGTACCCCTGAGGTAAGAAGCTTGAAGGAAGCATGTTTTGTGCCAACCCTCCTGCCATCTTCCACTAGACGCTCGTGTGCTTGACAATGATGCCATGGGCACTTGTCAAGATTTTTTTTTTCTTTTTGCCTAGCAAACTGATGCACTTTGCAGTCAACTTACAAAAAAGGCTAAGCATTTGAAAGTGTGAAGGGCAAAAAATATCTGACGGCTAGTCTTCAAAAATACACTTTCATTTCAGAAAGCATAAATGTTTATTTCCTGAGTTGAGTGTTGACAGAAATAGGCTGCAGCGCAGGCATATGAATTTAACCCCTGATAGGCATTCTGCTCTGTGTGGGTTTTATGTGGCTGAGTGTGAGCATTGTAAATCTATGGGGTGTCTCCTAATATCAGTTAACAATAGCCTTGATTTGCTGGTTACAGATTTCCTTCCTTTCTTTCCTTTTCTTTTTCCTCCTTCCAGGGACTGTAGTGCTTTTTCTGCTAAAAATAGATACTTTTCTACAAACACTGTATCACACTCAAATTGTAATTATGCCGTAATGACTCACTGAGATCACTGAAGGTGGATTGAGAAAAAAGGTTGATTGAGCAACTGAACATATGCTTTTTTTTTGGTTTTTTTTTTTTTTTTTGTTTTTTTTTTAGGTTTTTTTTTGGTTTTTTGTTTTTTGTTTCTTTTGCATACCAGCAAACCCAAAGCTCAAAGGAAGCAGACATAAATAGGTAAAAAGGCCTTACCATTTTTATTATAGGAACAAGGGGCATCGAGCTGACTGCACTCTGCAGCGCTCAGCACTCCAAGCCAGCTCCAAACACAGTTCACAGCCTCTTCAACGGAGCTGCTTAAACCACAGATCTTTTCAAATATCAGCACATGCACCACTTGCTCTCTATTCCACACTGCACACAGCCCCATGCTAAGCAGGGTAAATCTTTTATATTCCTGAAGACCCTTTCCTCTACTTCATTAAGATGGACTTCATGGACACTAACTCACTAGGGGCCACAGTGAAGCAGCTGCAGATGGTCAAGTGCCGAAGTAAGATCTGTGCCTTGCACACAGCACTTTGAGAACTACTGGCCAAAAAAAAAAAAAAAGACAGTGGCTGGACTTAGCAGTTTTCATCTGCAAACATTTGATGCGATACTGCAATCAGGCTACTCAGACTTAAATCCTAGACTTTACTCCCCTTTCAGGGACTGAATTTCCCTTCCCCTCTGATACGTGTTTAGAAATCTGAACATTTGATCAAACCAGGTATGAAATTGCTGGCAAATCTGGGAGTTGCTTGCCTTTTCTGAAAATTGCCTCCCATTTATTTTACTGGCTGTTTGTGTGATTGTTATCTTTATGAGTAAAATATTCCTCTTGCTTGCCCTGGTTTGTACTTCAAATATCTTAATTTACATTTTTTATAATCAACGCTGCACTTGCTCATGACATGTGCACTAGTGTGTTGCAGATGCAATACATTTACACAGTTGAAATATCAAGAGTTGGATTTTTACATTATTTACACTTAATTTTGATAGATTAACTTCTTTCTAAATGTTTTATGGGTACTGATGTTTGCAGCATAGGGTTTTTTGGTTTGGTTTTTTTTTTTTCATTTAAAAAATTATGTATAGTCACCATTGTCAAAAGAACAAACTGATATTGTAAATACTTTAAAAAAAAACTATTTTAGTTTGGATTATTTTATTTAGAGAGTGTGTGGCCTCATGGTCAAATAACCAACAGTGGACCAAAGGTTTATCCTGGCTGCACTGAAAAGAATGTAAAGAACCTCAGTTTCAAGATCAGATTTGTGCCCAGTGCACTCTCAGATGTACAGCTGTCAGTCTGCCCTCCTCTCCCTCCCTGGCACACACTCAGCCAAGCGCTTGGATCCATCCAGCAACTTCAGCTGCCTTCCAGGGATGTAAACAAAGGCCAGGGAAATTTCACCAGTGAAATTTCTGCTAGGGCAATGCAATGTTTTCTAGACATGATCACAGAATTTGCTGAAGGAAACCCTCATAGCCTGACTGCCCTTTGCTTTTGTTCTCTCAAAATTCCAAGAGGTTGGCGTAATTCATTTTTTAGGCTACATGTAGGGCTGAATCTCACACGCAAATCTAAATTAATCCTTTTTATTATATTAATTCAAGAAAAAATGTATTTGATTATATTTCAAATACTGTGTAGTCTAAAAATATGTATCAAGACCCACAAACATTTCAGTGGTTTTGAAAACCATTAAACAGAAGGGGAGTGCTCTCACTAATCAGCAAACATATTTCCCAGATTATGGATGAAATTTAGTGAAAGCTGTAACAGAAACAGATACAACTCATTATGCCAGGGTAAATCCATTATTTCAGGTTTGGTTTGGGGTTTTTTTTTAATACCCTTTAGCTTATGGAGCCCCTGATCAAAAGCTAGCAATTGCAATGACACCATAAGAAGCTGAAATTCAAGTCTGACTCAGAATTTTCATTTAAAAGCTATAATCTCACAGAATAAAAAATGCAGGTATTCGCCCAGACCTGAAAATAAAAAGTCAAGTTCCAGAAGCACAGGTACCAAGTGACCAGAAATACAAGCAAAGGCTCGATTTATGCTGTTTGCTGAATTCAGCTTCCACACTCTTTGGAACTGAGGTTCTGCAATTAAAGGTAAGCTTAGGAATTTATTCCACCCAGTAACTTTTGCACAGTGAGAGCACCGCCTTTCCTGGGCGATGCTCTGCTGTGAAGCCTCCCCTCTCCTCCTGCCACCACAGCAGAGCACTGCACAGGCAGCACCAGGGCTCTGTTGCGAGCGGCGCGACGAGTGGCGACTGCCATCTGTTATCTGTGCAGCCCTGGGAGAGGGCAGCTTGGGCTGCACTCACATTGGTGCCCAGGAGTCACTCTGCCTCGAATAAAAAGAAAAAAAAAAGGGGGGGGGGGAAGGAAAAAAAAACCCCAAAACATTTGGAGAGTGCTGGGATGTTTTCAGCAAAGCCTGTGCACTTTTCCCTGGGTTTTAAGTGTGTTTGTATTCCTAACTCTTGCTGTCCAAGTTCTTATAAAATATACATATTTTTTTATATTTTGTAACATGGAAAAATGCCTATGATAAGCACTTTTTCACTAACACCTACCAGGAGGATGGGAAATGCCACACAGAGCACTAAGAAACCCGGGGCTGTTATCACAACGCTACTTTCATCTCACTGAAACAACAGCAGAGAGATGGCACGGCAATAAAAATGCATTCACACTGCATGTCCCTCTCAATCCATTATGAACAATGGATTCTCGCTAAGCAAATATTCACTTGTCAGAAGTATTTGCAACACTGGATTCATTCAGCAGGACTAAGTAAGTGAAGTTCACAGCAATTTAAAAGCAGCAAATTAGACATTTACAAACAGTGAAGATGCTGCTTGTCTAGCATGACCTTTCACTCAGGCTATACAAAAAGGTGTTAATGTAATTTAAATAGCAGTTAGGAATATTTCTGGTTTGTCTTTTACCCTGTGAAACCTTACATGATAACACTAAACAGGAGCAATTTGAGGCTGTCATTTCTTCCCAGGGTCAGATGCACATAGTGAGATGTAACCCACTAGAGCTCAAACTGATTTCAGTACTGAAATCAGAGACACCCCTCTCTAACCACCAAATATTTCCAAGGCAGCTACTTTAAAATTCCTTATTTCTACTTAAATTGCAAGTTCTTGTGGGCTGCCTTTTTAGTATTAGTAATGGAAAGGAGCTGGAAAATGAGACTGATTGAGGATGTCTTCTGACTTCACATAACCAGTTGTTAACACTTTGCAGTGGACCACTCAAGTTAAAAAAAAACCTAGCAAGTTGCCCTTGCTTCAGAACAGAGTTGGCAAGACCTTCATTAATGGAATACTTTACAATGGAATTTTTTGAAACATATTGTTTAAAGTACTGTACTCTTTATTTCCATTAATTTTAATTTCTTAAATTCTTTCTTATTATCTCAGTATTCACTGGGAAAAAGGAAAATGTAAGACAATAGAGTTAAACAGACTAATATCTGATTTTCCCTTTGGTCTGATTTTACCACTAGAACTTCCACAATTTCAAACAGCTTTACAGCAAACTCACACCAACCTTACATTAAAAAAAAATGTAAGACGAAACACTTGTATTTTGTTTTATCACCAGGTGCTCTGAGAACAGAGCGTTCCAGGAAACTGCCTTTTTTTTCCCTCTATGTAAGACAGTTAGTGGTGCATTACCTTTCTGCAGTGAGGTTCTCAATTCTAAGACATGGACAACGAGAAAAGTTTTAAAATTCAGACTAGCAGTGCAATATGGCCCAATGAAGCTGTTAAGTCTCCTTTAGGTGAGGCATATGAACTTGCAGATTCCTGAGGGTGGTCCTTTTAATGCACTACATATGGGATCTGACCTGCTTCTTTAAAGTTAATTATTCTAGCTCTCTAAAATTTAACCTTCAAATATGGTTTGGCTAGACTATGGAATTTTTTTTGGTCCCGTTTTTGAAGATAGCAGAGGCGGATATGCTGATATGGTGTGCTCCTAAAATCACAGGAGAAAACAGAGCAGGACTGTTATTTGTAGCCCTGATTGTTTCTTTTTCCCTGAGACCTTATTAAAAAAAAAAAAAATCATTCATATTTTCAACGTAAAAATATTGATTTCACCCAAATTCTTCTTCAATCTGTTGTGGATATATGTATTTGACTATGAGTACAATAAAGCCAGCTTTGTAGGTGGATAAATAAAAACTACACTTAGTCATTAGTAAAGTGAACATAGATGAAAAACAAAGAGTAGAAGAGGGTTGAGTTTCTTCCAAAATTCGTTCTAAAGAATGGTAATACAGTTTAGCTTAAAATAGCCAGCACAACATCTGCATATTCTGTGTGTGGTACGCCTTACTTAGATCCTTCAAAGAGGTAAGCTAGTGGAAAAGAAACTACAATCACACAAAATGAAACAAAAAGTATCTATCCTTTTTCCTCCTTTTAAATTTTTACTCAACGGAAAACTTTAAAAAAAAAAAAAAAGAAAAGAAAAGAAGAAATAAGGGACAACCTTGACAGAGGAAGCTTGCTAAACTAGTAACAACAATCAGTGTTCAGGTTCTGCTTGCTTCAACCTTTGTATACATCAGCCTCTCAGCAACTGCATATATTGACTAGGGGTATCAAGACATTTAGAGTCCAAGCTTCTTCAGCACATTAGTCTTACAAAATCAAGTTTGCTGGGCTGCAAAGCATCACTTCTGGGCTTATTTCCCCACAGAAAGGAGAGATTTCTTGTGCATTTAATACATGTTGCCTTTTATTTGTAACCTCTGTGGGTCTGCTTTGAGAGTGCTTTTCCTCAAAGAGTGCTGGGTCGCTGCTTGTTTGCCTTTTGCTCCCCCGGGAAAGCCACCAGTCATTTCCTCCTTGAGAACTGTGGCAATCCCTGCTCCCTCCATCTTGCCATCAGGCAAAGTCAGGTTTCCAGGAATTCCCCAATCACGTTAATAATATGAATCCAATACAGGAATGTATTAGCATACGGAGACAACCATGCTTGCGACCCAATCAACCTATCTCTGTTAACCCTGTGTGTGCTGAGCTACCTAAAATATCTTTCCACTGCCAAAAGAAAATCTTCAGGTTGCAAAATTCTGGGTAAATGTCCCCTCTCACTTTGTGGCAGGAAAATAGCAGCTCAGACCACTGTTCTATGCATCTTCCATCTTCTTCCTAATTTTTAAAACTTTTCTGCTCATTAGTTGATTTTCTTAATGTGCTGCAGATGCCAAAAAATTCAAATTATGTTTACAGTCTCCCCGGTTTGGGGAAGAGAGACACATATTCTCCTACATGAATGTGAAATTTCTAGTTTACCTAGTTGAGTGTGCATGTACCATTAAGATCATCTCTGGAGGCTGTGTCTTAAGTCTGCAACAGTCCACACACAGGGAAAAAAAAAAAGGCAGAAAAAAAGAAAAGGAAAAAAAAAAAAGGAAGCTGCCTGATTCTAATACACCTAATTAGCCATCGGCAGACTCTTAATTGCATACATTAGGATGATTCCATAGTGGAGATTAATTCTAAATATACCCAAGCAGCTGGTTAAGATGCCATGGATTACAGTGTGGACTGTACTTTTCCACTTAATTAGATATCAAAATTAAGCAGCAACAAGCATTTTGACATAACGGGGATCAAGCCGCCGCTTGGCATCCCAGAGCTGCACTAAAGTGACCGCTAAACAGAGCCGCACAGATGGAGAGATATTAAATGCCGCACTGGAAAGTAATTTCAAATAATAAAATATCAATATTTACATTTTAATTACCCCTACTGAGAGCCGCTCTGTCATTTTCACTATTGCCGACGCAGCAAGGGGTAGTGGAATGACATTGCGGCTCTGACTGCAATGACTATTTTGTTTCCATTAAAGAATGACAAGTGTTTTAGAGGCAGTGACACCCAGTGTGTGAACAAGAATGACAGCAGATCAGAAAATTCCTATTAAGGGAATAAATGACTCAACAAGAGAATTTACTTTAAGCAGCCGGCTCCTCCTTGAAACACATAATCCTCTCTAAATTTCCTGCAGGAAGTTTATTATTAGAGGTGCCTTGGAGAGACCTTAGCTTCTCATCAAATATTTAGAACGATAGGACCTTACACGGTGACTGGTCAATTTAAAAACAGTTACATTCAATGCTAAGAGTTACACTGAGAGTTTGCATGAATCAAAATAGTTTTGAGGAGAGGGGAAGACAGAGAAAAGGAGATTCCTTCCCCTAAAGACCTGAAAGCCTTGATGGTACATGGAGAACACCAGGGTTATTTTTGCTGTCTTCACCAGTTTTACTGCCACTGGCACAGTGAGTACTCCACATCCCACCTGGGTCACAATTTGCTGGTCTTCAGAATTGTACCCAGCAGGTGATCACAACAGGTAATGTGCACATGCACAGCTTCGGGCCTCTTGTTTCTCCCTACCCGTTGTCTGTACATATATAAACACTTTTTCTTTCGGTATGTACATCAGAAATCTGTGAGACACCTCTGCAGCACTTTAGGAATCTAATTACTTCTGATCAGGTCTGAGGTCAATCTCATGGAAAATATTTTATTACATCTGACATGCTGCATTTACAAGATGAAAAGGAAGAAAGAAAAATATCAAAACAGTAAAGAAAAAAAAATCTTCCTTGGGGATGTCTGTCAAACTGCAGAGATCTTCAAAGAATTTCAATGGCCTCAGACATGAGAAAGTGGGTAAAAGTAAATCCTTGGTCAGTACACCCAATACGCAGCTAAGTGACCCTCCTCCTGAGTCACGGCATGCATTTATTTAATAATGTGCAGAGCTCAACTTCTATA
>VWZN01011593.1:608773-622581 GCA_013396955.1 Regulus satrapa | reverse complement strand
GGGGGGGGGGGGAAGGCATGAAGATTTTTATAGAACGAAAAAAGGAACAACTTTATGGCAATGACTATTGCAGGAATTTTAGATCCAGCTTTGACACTAAGAATTAGCAGTCAAGTACAGGAATTTTACTCTGACATTAGCTGCTTAACTANTTTTTTTTAAGTACCCAGGAAGTACTTCTTAAGCATCCCTAATGCTTTTAGGACAGGACACTTCCCCATTTCTCAGCCACTAGCACCTTTTAATTTCTGAAAGAGCCACGGTTGAAAATCTTAATTAATTGTTCCATACTGCTTCAGGATCATTATGCAATGTAATAAAGGCCGTGTAATTATGAAATTTTACAGCCATTACCAAGGCTGATGGCTCGTATTTCATCCTCAGCTGGACCCAATGGCTTTTAGCCACTCAGCTCCCCTTTGATGAACTACAGACAGATCTATCAGGCCCAAACAATATCCAGGCAAGGCGGCTATAATAGCTACCTACAGATGAAGCCATAGATAAAGATAAACTATAAATCTACACACAAATGCAGGCACATTGCCTCAGGATGACAGAGGGGAGAGGATGAGACACTTGGGAAAGCTGGCGGCTTGCAGAAAGGCAACCTTTTCTCTCTGTCTCTGTTATTCAGTTTGGAATTTGTTTAGTTTCTTAAAGATGCAAAACCCCTTAACACTTCCCCCACAAAATTATATATGTTTTTAAGAACAGTGAATTTTTATATGGAAGTCAAGGGGTCACTTTATCCATCTACTAATTCTACCAGTCTATCCATCTACCAGTCAACAACTTTGCAAATCAAAATTTTAAAAGTAAATGCAGGTCACTTGCTTTTGAGACTGAAAAAAGCAACCATCCCTGATTTCTAAATACATAACTGTGAGCAGATGCACAGAGGTGAAGTTAGATAATAGGCTTTCACTAGAGGCAGCACCAGAGATGCAATTTCATGCAACATTGTCCGACATTATTTTATTTTCAGTCTGAAAATGAAAATACTTCTAAAATTCAGTGCAAGTTAAAGAAACAAGGGGATTATATATGCTCCTGGTACCTGCAACACCAGAAGGTAGTTTATGTCCTAGTTATGGAGGTGACCTCCATCAATGCCCTCTTTAATTTAAGACAGGAGGCCTTCCGAGTATGCAGTGTAAGTCCCTCCAGAGTGAGACAAGGCTGACTAAATGATCTCTAGGTGAGAAAAAGAAACGGAGAGCTGCAGCTCCTGAGCAATTCTGAAAGAGTCCAGGGAAGAGCGTGAAAACATTAGCTTGGAAACTGCATCTCTAAGTACCCATTCCAGTAGCCCACGGTCAGTTGTGAAGCTGATGTCATGCTCGCAGCTGAGGCTCAAAGCACTTCAGAAAGCAAGAGAAGTTAAAATAAAAACAACATCAGTACTCTCTGATTTCTAATAGATTAACAAAATGGCTTGGCTCTTTCCAAAGAAAACACAACAGATTTAGAGGAGGTTCAGAGAAAGTAAAGCAGAAAGCACTTATGAAAAGAGACTCAGACAGTAGGAATGGTCCTCCTCAAAATAGTGATATATGAGAGAATACAGTAGAAGTGTACATTAATTAATGATATAAAAAGTAGTTCTAAACCTTTTATTCTGTCTCAAAACACAGACCAAGCACCACTACAGTAAAATGCAGGAAATTCAAAATGGAAGGCAAAGGGAAATTCTTCATTCACAGAGCAGCTGGACTGGAGAACTTCTTGCCAAAGGATGTCACTGAAGCCAAGAACTCAGAAAGGAAGCTGATGCTTACATGGACAGCCAGAATAGCTCCAGGTATTAATACTCCAAATCCAAATTAAGAGGACAAGGATATTTTTCTTCCTTATTTTATCTAATCTCTAAGCATAATGAATTCAAAATAGTTTTCCTGAGGCTTCTGCCTACAATGGGGTTCATGTCCCCTCCCCTGAGCCTGCTCACTGCTGAAGGCAGCAGAGTGTGTGCCTATGACCTATAGCATTCAGTTCACAGTTTCCTAAAAACTGAAGCCTCAGAATTTGAGCTGCCTTTCTTTGAGGTGTTTGGAACCTACTCCTAAGAAGAGAAGCTCAGAACAGAAGAGCTTAGAGAGATGTGCCGCAGGGTAAGAATTTCAAAATCACAGCAACTGAGCTCTCACTGTACTGCTACTGTGGAAAGACAAAAATAATGGGTATGGAAGATCCATGGTGTTATCATAGCCACAAAAGCAGGCTGGTGTATGTATCAGTGTGTGTTTGCATAAGCTTGTGTACGCATGCATTTGTACTGAGCAAACCCAGGGTATCCTGAAAGCTACTGAAATGAATAAAGATCACCTGCTCATTAACTTGCATTCTTTGCTTATTAAATATGTCCTTTCTTCTAAAAGAAAGAAACTGTCTTTGCTGAAGGACAAAATAATAATGTAATCACCTAGGTCAGATCAAATAAGTATTTTCTGAAACAGGGAACAGAATCATAAAGGGTCACTGGTCAACAAAGCTTCACCTGAAGACAGGCAAGGGAATGCATTATTCAGATTCCTCCAGCATAACTCTGAGGATATGGTCTTTAAGGACCAGTAGCTGCTTTTAACATGCTTTACTGAAACTGCACGTATGGTGAGTCTTCACTGTACCTGGTGTGAACTGATCTGCTCCTTGCAGTGCATGTGGAAGGATCATAAACATTCTTAATGGGGAAAATAAGCCAACATTTACATACTAGACTACGCAAACACCACTGGACCACAATTCCTGGGCAGGACTTTGAATTGCCTTCTAATACTTTAAGAATTTACCAGAATTTGGTGAAGACCTCTGGTAAAGCATGCACTAGGAAAATTGAGAAGAATGGATGTGGACAAACTGGCAGACCTTTTACCATCTCTACTTTCCATCAGGTGGACCCACTTAGCCAAATTAGCATCAACCTCAAAGATAAGCTTTGTGGCTTTACCTCTTTTTATCCTCCCCATCACTCCTATCAGTAGAGTAAAAAGCAGCTACAACTATACACAGCAGGAGAATTTTTAAGAGCAAAAACTTTAAGTTGGAAGTAAATGCAAAGATGTTTTTTCTATTTCAATCTGAGGCAGTAATATCTGTTTGCTACCTTGATCTAATAAAAATAATTATGATAACATGAGAAAATGCATAAATTCCATCCTACAATTTTTATTTGACAAATTAAATGCATGAAGTTTTCACCTCTATAGTAAATGTCTAGTCTGTTAGACAATGCCTATCAATATTCAGTAATTTAAGATTACCATAAGATTTTAATAAAATACAACAAGAAATTTTGTGCATGTCAGAAAGATAATTTGTAGTTTAGTGCAAACTACCTTGAAACAGAACTAGCTGAGGCATAGTTGAGTTTATTTTTGCCAAATATTAATTATGAAAAAGGAAAAGGGAAATAGCTTTATATATTTTGGTAAATACTTTATTTTTAGTGTTGGTTTAAAAACATTTTCCTTCTTTAAGTGATTTTTAGTTTTGGGTTTTTTTGATTTTTTTTTTTTTTTTAATGAACAGCTGCATGTATCTTACATATGAGTAGGAACTGTATTTAAGAAACCTGCTTTAAAGAACATACAAACAAGAGGTTTTGCTAAGTCTCAAAAACTTCTGACTGCATTAAGACCACATTCAGACACAGAAAAAGATATTAGCACTAGGACAGACCCAAAATGGAAGGAATATGGGGGTATAACTGTATGTTTCCTCTTTCAATATTCACCAAATGGGGCACAAATTGTAGCTGATATAATGCATGCCATGCTTTACACTGATTCTCTACACTTAGTATTCCCTAGCTGAATTGTTTCTGAAGTCTGTGGTGGTTTTTTTTCCACAGCAAATCAGCAGTTTTTCAAGAGGTCTCTGTGCAACCCAGGAGTATGACATTTACTAATGTGTTGAGATTCAGGGATTCTCCTTTGTAGAAGCCAACACAAATAAGAAAGATATGGTTCAGTGTCCTGGGTATTCTTCCCAGTTTTATTAATTAGATGGAAAGCTTCTCCCTCTGGAATACTGCAAGGTATTTATTAACACTTCAGCCCACAAACTAGAGTAAATTTACAGTAGTGGAGGTAATTGTTACATACACCGGGCTCTTGTTATCAACTTGGCAGGGATAAGCAAAAAAACCCCAGAGGTTTAGATTATGATCTTTTTCATGATATTTTAATTGTGCTTCTTAATCTGCTAAATTAAAAACTATAGTACAATCTTATTCAGATCACTGGCAAAAAAGATCATATCAATTTGCAACAAAATGTATGAATGCTCCTATCTCTTTTAATTATGCAAAGAATTTAACAGTCATATTCAATATGGCCACAGAGTGACTGAGATACCAACTCTTTCTTTTGAGTTGTGCCATCTTATCCCTCAGCACCTTCACATTTTATTCCATGTTGCCCATCTTTTAAGGCACAGACTCCCCTCCCTAGATGATCTTTAATATCACCACCTTCCTTCTCTCCCTTCATGTTCAGCTTGATGAGATACTCCAGCAACTGTGTCTCAGTACGGTGATGACTGATAATGACCAGGGCAGGCACTCAACAGTATCTCAGTTACTTTTGTGCTTTACAGAGAAGCGTTAGGTATGCCCAGAGATACTTCATGTAACCACGTTTCCTGCACTGCTGCTTTCAGCCTTTCTGCTTTTTATTTGCATTCTTCTGCTATCAGACCCTCCTATTCCTTCTGGGCACCAGTATATCAATTTATAGCACCACCAGCACTCTTCTTAATATATATAGTGCCCTCTCTTTAATTGGCCCACACTCATTTACCTACACCTTTTTTACTACGCAGCTCTCAGTGCTCTCAAAAGCTTAGAATTGGGTTTTATTTTGCTATCCTTACCCTATTTCTACATTCTTGCACCCACCAAGTGTTCTGATGGGTCCAAATAACTCAAATGGGTTCTACCATCAGGTATTTGGGCACAATGATCAATAATTTCAGTGATTACACAGAAAGCACAGTTGTGCTTTGAAAGGATGTGCCATTAGAGAGGTCTAAATCAAAATTTTTATGTGTCAACACTGCTGGATCATCTCTTGCTTCTTTGGCTTTCTTCTTGACCCAGACATCTGCTTTCAAAGTCTGTTTCCTGCTGATCCCTCTCTATGGTCACCAGACATTTACTGTGGCTTCCCTCATGGATGTTAAGCGCCCTATCAGTGATCTGAGGAGGAAAGGGGAGAGAATTTCTCATCTATTCTGTCAGAACCCTGCTTAGCTATCCAGACTGCACAAGGGCACAAGTCATTTATAGCTGGCACTTGCCAAATACACCCCTGTCAAAGAGCTAACTAACTTACTAACATCAGCAGTTTTCAGGACTGTATCACAGATGATGTCAGAAGCACAGATGAAGCATGAGGATAAAATGGCTAAAATATTTAGAAAAGAAGCTTCATGTTTTCTTATACTTTGCCCACTAGCCAACAGTGAGAAATAGACCAAAAGAGCATTCCTAAAGTTGTAAAGTTCATCCTTTCCTGAATATTTTCACCAGTTTCATCCATTTCACATACTTTTCAGAAATGTTAAGTATACTTCATAGACCTTTTTTTGGTTAGAATTGAGCAGTACAAGAGTTTGAGACAGCTCCCATTAAGGTGACCATTTTTTTTCCATGGATTTCTATGGATGCAGGACTATGCCCACAAAATGAATGTGTCTGGCATTGCATTAGGATGAACACAAAGGAAAACCAGGACCTTGACCATGTAGTGCTGACTTTACAGCACTGAGTGAGAGGGTCAAGTGCACCAGTGCTGTTAAACCTTAAACAGACATTGATATTATACTGTATGTATGAAAATGCATAAAATACATTAAATTAACTCTAGGCTGCGATACAAACTGACAATTCTGAACAGAAATTTCAAAGCGAAGTCTGACACCTTTCGAGTCACTTTTTTCAAGAAGATACATATTTTGGCCAGATTTCTATACATTTGTATGTTGGGGTTTTTTTTAAATATATGAAGAATGCATACTATTTACCCAATTGCCTGGAATGTCTATTGGAGAAATACATATTTATATTTAAAAGCAATCCATATATTATTTACTCAGTGGATGAGAATGACTTCAAAAACCCGTTCTGGTCCATCAAATAAATACATATTTATAAATGGTTTTTAAAATGCGTATTATTTACCCAATGGACTGTAATGGCTCTGCTAGTGCCATTACATGTAAATATGTAATTAGCCACATAATAAAAAATACCCACAAAATTTCTCAGAAAAGCATTATATTTCCATGTGTCAGTGTACAATTCCTTTTTTATTGTTATTATTTTTCTTTAAACAGCAAAGGTGATTACCCTATGCTAACGACTAAAGCTTTGCTGTATTTCAAAACTCTACTAGCTCTGCAATTATACAAAACATAAACTTGAAATCCTCATTTCTTCCTTGTAAAATTAGTGCTTTGTAATCCTCATCTTGTACTTGGTGCACCTGGCCTGGATCGTTCTGCCAGCCCCACGGATGCTGAGCAGACTCTGCATAACTGAACACTGCTGTGAGTAGGAGTTTGTTCTGTTCTCACACAAGCTTCTCCACACTGTCAGCCAATGCACCTGCACCATTGCTGGGCCATCCCATCTTGCAGACTGCCAAACTTGGCTTGTTTCTCTTCACACGGGCTATTTTCTGTGAAGCACTAAATATCCTCAAAAATCCCTTTTCCTTGCAAGAGTGAGGGCAGGATATGAGACATGCAACTCCAGGACCACAATGTATTTTATTACACAGTCCTGTGTAACTTTCTATTTGAAAGGCTGTAGCACCTACCCCAAGTATTTGGGAATTAATATTAAGAACAAGGCCTGCCAGGCCTACAAAAAAATAGATGCACACTTTCCAACAGGAGTGAATAGTATCATTTTTAGTAGTGCATTTGTCTATGTGCTGGAAAAAGTGTCACGCATTAAGATGTAAATTTTATTCTGTGAGCTGAATACCAGGTGATTAATTCTGATAGCACAGTGATCAATTGGTACAGGTGCTGCACCTGAGTAATGTTTGTTTCTGTACACACTGGTAGCAAAGGTGCAGCACTAACACAGGTGTCACTTGTGTAGCTGTGCAACATCTCTGATTTCCTGAAAACACTCACACTGCTTAGGCTGCATGTAGTTCTGCCAGTTTTTCAATTAGACCCATTATTGATTTGATGAAAAAGCAAATTAAACACACCATGGTAGTATGTAAAATGGTTAGACAGGACATAAGGTTCTGGTGCTGAGCTTCTTAGGCACATCACCTCTTGTCTGCAGCTTTTCCTCACCAGAACCTCTGGAGACTACAAAAATTGGACACTTCTGCAAAGACAACTCAGCAGCACCAGTAGAGCAACTGAGGCACGTAACATCCAGAAATACATTAATGTAAAATGTCAGGAAGCTCAAACTTCGGAGAGACTAGAGCTACAATTACTTAGTTGCTTCATTTAGATCTGGTATAAACCTCTTGTTTTCACAAAGCTGCTAGAGATTGACACCGGTTTGAGGATAAAAATCAATAGATAACAGGTAATAACATCTCTTTTTTTCCAAAAGAACAAGAAATATTTGTTATTTGACAGTATATTTTAAGTTTAAAATCTCTGGCATGTGGAATCAACACTGTGTGCAGCTTACATGTATTTCTTTGCAATTTTCCCTCATTAAAGAACAAGAGCTTTAATACCAAGAATGAGTAACATACAGTAACATCAAGGACTTATATGTTCACATTTTTCACAACCACTCTCCCCACGATGGGGAACCCAAAGCAAGTAGGTGAGCTCACTAGAAAACCTCATCAGTAATTTACATTTAATTCATTTACGACATCAAATCAAACTGCTACTGTGAAAACTATCTTCTCACAGAGGGGACTAAAGGATCTCTCCATAAGTCACTCCAAGCTTCCCCAAAGCAAGTTAGCTGAAACAAACACAACTAACAGGATGGTGCAGCAGCAGGTCCACCCAGGGCACACAGCTCATGGCAAGAAGTTTCTTAAGGTCAAGCACAGTAAACCCACTGTCTGGCTTTGGTGTGCTGGAAACCTACATTAAGTCAGCACAAGCCCACAAAATCCTCTTTTCTTATTTCCGCATAGCCGCTTGTGTCGGAGCAGAGAGACAGTATTTTGCACTCTCTCTCTCTCATGTCACTCAGCACTGTAATAAGGACCAATAATATAATTTCCAACAGGCCCAAATTCCTGTTGAAATCAGCAGTCTCCCTGCAGGTCTGCAATTTTAGGGTCTGTACCCTATAGTATTAAATCAGTCAAAAGTATCCACGTAAAAGCTATGCTGCTTAAGACGAAGTTTTGGTTTATTTTGCCACTCCTGCTGCCAGGTTGCAATCTTATGCCTTTTCTTTCTTGAAAAGCACGTAAATTGTTGTACACAAATAGAGTCATTAGTGGAAAGCAAGACATAGTGAATCAGACAATAAACGTATCAATTAATGCCTGGGATTCACATGAGGCAATCAATTTTCTCAAATCCCAAATCAATTTAAAAAAAAAAAAAAGGATAAACAATTTGAATTTTCACTCCTCTAAAAGATGAGGATGAGAAGAGAGAGGGAAGAAAGCTGCTGTGCCAATCCTTCTGTCTTTGCTTGTTTTGTAATTACTAAATCCGAGGTAACTTGAAAAAATTGTTAAAAAGTTACTCTGAGGAAATACTGAAATTTCAGATTAAAATGTCAAAAAAAGAGACAGAGAGAAGAATGCAGCAAGTATTAGGAAACTTTTGGCTTTCAGTCTTGCACATGCACAAGGTGCCCGCACTAAGAAAAGGGGTAATGTTTCTCTTCCTGTGTCTTTTTGTGCACTGATGGAAGTGATGTCCTACAGCATTTCAAGTCATTTATTGAAGTTAGGTGGTGGTAGTGGGAATGTTGTCAAGGGAAGTAAAAAAAGCAATGTCCATTTCAAGCTTGTCTGTGAACTTTGCATGAACCGCCAGGAATAATGTAGTGTGATGACAAGCCAGTTATACCTTCCACTAAATTTGCTGTCTGGAATGAACTGAAATAGTGTTTGGTTTGTGTAATTACGTCCATCTATCTTTATATTCCAGCGGCATATCGCAAATTGAAAATACTAAAAATTGACTGTTGGTTCTGATATTTAATGATTGCCAAAGACAAGACGATGATTTATTGGTTACTTACCGATGTGACACATTTGCATCTTATTAGACGGAGATTACTATTCCTTAAAATGCGGACGAGGCCTGATCATGTCTGATGGATTGATTTGATTTGCAAATGTAATCAAACTAATAAGAGGGAAAAAATGAGCAATAATGCCTTGTTTTTCAACTGGCAATCACTCCCCTGCCAACAACGCTGATATCCCTGACTAAGCAGCCTTCACACAGTCTTCCTGTCTCCTCAAATAAACAAAGGGATGCAAAGAACTTGATAAGAGGATAACGAGCCAAGTATGGATGTAACATGGAGCCTGTACCTCAGCACCATACAAATGTATCAATGGGAGTACCAGTTCTTAAAAAGCAGCAAGCAGAAACCCAAAGAGCAAAACTCTNGGTGGGGGGGGGAAGAGAAACTGCATGAAAAAAAGACAAGTGGTTCTAATTCAGGGAATCCCAGGAGAACAGTCCTCATAAGCACAAAATTTACAGAATAAATACCTGGAATTCCTCAACCTGATAGGAAGCTAATTGGAGAATGTATTTTGGATAACATGATTCAAGCAACTGTAATCATTGACTGTGGCCACACCATCAGAAAAACTATTTTCAGGGGTATGCTGGATGCTGTTTTAAAATTATTCCAAATACTAAATGCAGGGTTTCTATCACACCAAACATTCTATCATTCTGGCCAGATGCTGATTTTCCTGTAAGCACTGAAATATGGGTTCTAGATAAGAACAGACTTTCATTCAGCTTAAAGTAAATGACCCTAATTCTCCACAGTAGGATTCTCTTTCTCGTTAATAATAATAATAAAAAGAAATATTAAAAGAAAAACAGCTTTGTGCAAGGAATTGCACAAAATCCTCTACCATTTACACAAAAGTGGTAATTCAAGCAGAAGGCAAATAGCAAAGCTCTGAGGTCCATACAGGTTACAGATTTTGACCTGCTTATTTAGGGATTGATCCAAAGCAGTGAAATCAAGGTAAGTCTTTCTATTGGCCTAAATGGATTTTCATATAAAGCTTTACTAAAGAGGGAGGTTCGAGCTTGAATGTTGACAGCTGAGGAAGTGATCCTACATATATTTGGGAACACAGAGGATGCTGCACAATGGAAGTGCCTGTGTAAATAATGTGATTGTACTACTTAAATATTTTCCAGACTGATTGCTAATTTGCTTCACTAAGGGATATTTGATAACGTAAAAAAAAAGAAACAACTTGCTTTAGGGAACAGCCATTAGGAAGTGTCAGGTTAAAAACAAAGTTGAATATATAGCTCCAATTACCATGCTCAAAGACCTCAAAATATTTTCATAATTTAAAGTTTTATAGCTCACGTAATTTATACTTATTTTAACAGTGGAAAAGCATCCTGGTCAAATTCCAATTAAATAATTACATTTTGCCCACCTAAAATTCTCACTGCAGTTTTAATTGGATAGGACACACTTCACTGCTTCTCCTAAATTGTTTAGCATTGCCATTCAGTATATAAATAGCTACCACTTTCTACCACAGAGACAGTTCACTTGTCCATGCAGCCATCAATGGCAAATTGGAGTTCATCTGCATTGGCTGCAGCACTGGAATTCAGGAGACCCATGGCAGCCCATGTTTCCATCACCCTGCTGCAAGCTGGTTTTAGGTGTATTTTTTATTCCTCCTAGCAGTTTCTCTGAAAGATTTTATGTCTGTCATTGATGCTGGCTGATTATGATGCCGTTGGTTAGAAACATGCAAATGTTCCTTGTCAACAGCCTCTTTTCTTGACCTTATCTCCTGAAATGCCCACCTAAGCCTCTTGTCAGACACTGCCCTCTGTAGGTTTATGCTACAGAGGAAGCAGGAGTAACCCTGCACAGCACGATCCCTTCTTGTCCCCAGTCCCACCTGCATTGCTTGTCTGGGGCACCCTGTTTTCCAGTGGCCTATTGATTACAGAGCCCATAGTGTGCTTCACACATGAGGAATACAGAAGACAGCAAATTGCTCATCACCACTGATGTGCCAGGCACAATCCTGCAAACTCCAAATTTGGGTTGAACGTATTCAGCAAAGCATTCAGCACAACTTATTAATGGAATGCAGAAAATGTTCAAGTAACTTTAAACACAAAGAAACTCCTCAAAATTTACTCCTATAATCTCACTGAGTGAAGATAAGCTGGAATTCTCAATGCATTTTGCATGTTGTATCTGTAGCTGAAGATTCACTGACACTAAGCAACCTGCTCCTGAATCCACCCAACAGTTAATCTCTGGGCAGCTTCAAAGTAGTAAAGTGAGGAACAGATCAGGAGTAGAATGGCTTTCTACAAGAGACTGATAGGGGGAAGGACTCTTAAATTCTTCTCACTGCAAGCAGAGTTAATTAATGAGAGACACAAGGGTCACAGAAAGTTTCATATGCTACCAGATATAGCTTGAATTGCAGCAAGTTTCAAGTCTGATGCCTATTCAGCAGGGCAGGCATGATTCTAAAGCATAGCCAGAAGAAATCTTTGGCTAGAAATACACCCTGCAGCCTGCCAGTGTCATGATATATTTATGCCAGAAGTGCAACTTCTTTGAACAAATGTATGAGCAGCAGTCATTATCTGCTAAACTGTTCCCCCTTAATCTCTCCAACAGCCGGATGCACGAAAACTGCAGATTTGCCCCCGCCTCTTCTCCACCCTCACCACAACTCTTTGCTACACTGTTCTCATGCATAACATGTCAGGACTTGCTAAGCAAGCTGACTCTACTCTGCAAGTGCCATTTCCATTGAACTCAGAGCCTTCTGCATCTATAGTTGCATCTCATTTCAGTATTTGATTTCACCTCAGCTGTTAATGCAGCTGATTGAAACTGATGGTGCACAACATGGCAGATGAAAACATCTTGGGGAGAAGGGTCAGAGCTATACTGTGAAATTTCCACTCGTCTATAATACGTGCCTCAGGAGTTTGGTGTGGAAAATACCTTGGCCAGACCAAGAGAGCTTTCCAGAACATGGAAATGTCTTCAAATGAAAGGAAGGTTGAGTGTTTTCTTGCATAAAGAATCACCAAAATATTTTAATACTGCCTGCTATGCAGTATTAAACCTGCGGATGACAAATTAAAGTAACATGGAACACCAAGTCAAAAGTTACAGTCAAGTAACTGCTCCATCTAATTAAATACAGGGGCATCCAGTACCTGCACTCTTTGGATTCTGTGCTTCTTGGGATTCTTTTTGCACACACATACATGCCTACATATTTATATGTGTGTGCATAAACTGAGCATTGCCCAACAAAAAAGCTTATTACCAATGAAGACATGAGTTCATAAAGCCCTTGCATGATCCAGCTGCTGTAGAAGGCGATTACTGCAGACTAATTTTTTAAAAACTGCTGATTCTTGTATCAGGCTGGACTGAGCCCTGCCATTACAACCCAGGTGCTCCCCTATTATCCATACACTATATATAACCAGACCCAGGTCACCATGTGTCCTGCCAGAAACGTGCTGACTGGCTAAGGGGGCGTTGCAATTCAGGTAATTAATCCTATTCTAATGTAGGTTAAGCAGGTGTGAAGCCGAACTTATCCAGAGAGAAAGTAGAGGCATTCTTAGAATTACAGTATTTAACTGGTCTCAGCTAGGAAACTAGACCATCCTCTGTCTCTGACCCAGTCATACAGGTGGAGACCTGTCTGCTCTAAATCCAGTCTAAGCAACTGTCTCTTTCCCCCCTCCCTCCCCCCATCCTGCATTTACAGTGTCAACATGTATGACTGAGAAGGTGCTCTTTTCTTTCCCACCCAGACAAAGCAAATGCATTTTTGTTGGAGGCTTAGTTAAATAAGTAAGTCAAATGTTTAGTTTAAAATGGCCTAAACAGTTACCATAAGAGGGCTATGTTGCTCCAAGTTTACTTCTGCAGTCTCAGTGTCTGCTATGATCCTTTCAGAGGCCAATTTAAATGAACATAAAATTGATCATCTTATTGCCAATAAAGCCTTCAGGAATTTTAAAAATGAAAAAAAAATCTTTGTTTGGATGTTTNAAAAAAAAAAAAAAGAAGAATGGAGATTACAGTAAAATTAAAAAGGTTAAGATACATTTAGACCTCTTACCCTCTGGTAATAAGATTAATCCCTTGTTGGCTTAGAAGAAGGAAAACTGCTACTGAGTCATCTGCAATTTACACAGGCCTAATCTAGTAAACCCGTTTGTCACACAAGGAGTGGGTACAAAGGTGAGTATTGTTGTCCCCTGAGTGGAAATACTTGCTTAAACCTCGATTCTGCACAGTGCTGCAGAGTCCTGAGGTGGTGAGTACACACAGGAGACAAAGGAAACTCTCAGCTCCCACTGATACACTGACTACTGATGGGGATTTATCCCTTCAGGGCCAGATCCTTGAACAACAGAGGCTGGCACAGCACATTTGACTTGTACACCCATGACAACTGATCCTACCGAAGGCTCCTGGTCTGTCTCTACAGATTAACGACTGTCTCTATAGAGCAAACTACTGCCTGTATTTCCTTTTAATTTTTGCTGTAGTATCTGACCACGTAACAAGCCCAAACCATTTCCTGCAGTTTTAGTTTGTGTATTTGTACACCCCCCCC
>VWZN01011593.1:587234-607905 GCA_013396955.1 Regulus satrapa | reverse complement strand
CAGATTAACGACTGTCTCTATAGAGCAAACTACTGCCTGTATTTCCTTTTAATTTTTGCGGTAGTATCTGACCACGTAACAAGCCCAAACCATTTCCTGCAGTTTTAGTTTGTGTATTTGTACACCCCCCCCCCCCAAAAAAAAAATCCAGATCTGCTAATGGAACGGAATAATAATTTTTCTCATTCTTCTCCCCCCTCTCACTTATTCCATTTAGTAGTGCATTTGAACACTAGCAAATATGAAAAGGGGCATTTTCAGCCTGCTGGTACTTCAGTCATGCAACATCTGTGAGCATACAACATCTCTAACTCAGTCTACAAGTCACCCTGGGTAATACAGCACTCTTGATTTTGCTGGAAGAATAACAGCAAATGGCTGCTACATCTTTTTGTACTTTTGCATTTAGGACTCAGAAACTAGCCATTTTTGTTTATAGAAAGAAAATGAAAAGCACTGGCATTCATTACTGTTGATTTGCTCTCTTTTTATTAATCATTTCTTATTTTTAAAGGGCCACAGGAGTGAACGACATAATGCAATGGTAGGAAGATATTTACCAATTTAGCACCTCATTATAAAACTACTCAGAAACCTCTCTGTCTCTCGTTTAACATAATAATTATTAGTGGCAACAAAAGTGGGTCCCACACTTGCACCATGATTAGCAAGTGATGAATTTGGGTTGAATATATTGCATTTTGCTAAGTAAACCTTACTATATCCCAAATCCTCTGTCTAAAAAAACCATCTAATTTTAAGAGAATAATTTATATTCTTGTTTAAATGCATGTTTCAAAATTAACCAGTGATATTCTATAGAAAACGGCCTCTTTTATGCTTGAAGTCTCCAGCTGCCACACAATTTATATCTCTTTCCTCCCCTCTTTGTTTTTCAGCCATTTTCCCTGAATGTCAAAGTCAATTTAGTGCATTTCACTTTGCTGAATAAATCAGAGGCGAAATCCTTGCTAAAAGTGAAAATTTGATTTGCTAAAAGGAGCTTAGGGCAACTATTAATCAATATATCCAGAGTGTCAAAGCTAAGGCCATGATAGACATGCATTCATTTGGAGATTGGTTGAGGCAGATAAAGGGGGACACTGTAAAAAAAAAAAAAAAAAAAGGTGCAACAGCCAGACAGTGTGAATGTGGGGGCATGGGTGGAGGGAAAAAAACTGAATTTAAAAAATTAAAAGAAAGAAAATAAAAAGTGACAAAACAAGAAAAAGACAGTCACTCAGAAGGAAAAAAAAAGTACTTGTATATGAATAAAGGGTGAACTTAATAGAGACATAAAGTCCTTGTTTAATTCTGATCTTGAGAGAAGATGATTTTAAACAAGTGATTTTTTTCCTAAAAACCCCCACAATGTTGAAAGATAATAATTGAGCCAAGTTCTTTTGTTAGCTGTTAATTTAATTTTTTTACTTTATTATGCTTTTGGTGATGATTACTCTTAAATAAGTTTTTCCAAGAATAGGTACAGGTTTTGAAGTCATAACTAACAAGAGTTTTGGGAGCCTTTTTGATTTTTACGGTAGAATTATTTTATATTCATGGATAATTTGCAGGTGATGAGATGTTCATATGTTTGCGATTATTTTTTCCCCCCCTCAGTTAATTTAATGCAAGTAAAAACATGCCAGAAGTGACTAACCTGGAAACCAAAGTGCTTTTTTTACCCCAGGACATCTATGTGTAGCATTATAGAAACCTTCTCACCTCTACAGGGCTGGCTGTCTCAGTTCTGAACTGGAACTAGCAGACACACTAAGAGTGTGTGCATCTCAAGTTGTACACAAAGCCTATACACTTTTGTACTGAAATCCACAGAATTTTTTTGCCACTGACTTCAGCAACAGACTCATCAAGAATAGCCCAACACTGTATCTCAGCTGGGTGTGTTGAAAATTGTTAACATCCTGAACAGATCCTTTGGTTATTATTTTTTGCCGCACTACAGACCCTTGTTTTGTTTTCAAAATGCCAGGAGACTTGGTGGACATGTTTATTCAGACATTATCCTACGTCGTCCTCCCTGCCTTGCAAGATTGCTTAAGCCTTTTCTTTGATACTACTTTCAAAAAAATACACTGAAAACTGCCACCATTCCCAGCACTTCAAATACCAGGATAGAGGAACTGCTGGCATTTTAGGAACACTGCTGTCCCATTCTGCTTAGAGAAACCTGAATCAACATGGTGATCTACACTCTGGCAGTGGTGGGTGGTCCATCCATGCTAATGCTCAAAAATAAAACTGGCAGCCAATTGCTGATTTCCCACATTGTACAATTCAGTGCCAGAGGTCAAGGAAGTCATTCGCTTTTGAGAAACCTCTTGGCTGAAATCTCTACCCTCAAGGCCCAGGGAATGGCCTGCCTTAGATCACATGTCATGAGTTGTGAGTTCAAGAACATTTCCCTTGCAGGAAGAGCAGGTCTGGTTTCTGTACTTAAAGCATGTTTGTAGAAGGAGTTAAAAGAAGAGCAGATACCAGGCTTTTGATAAAGTGTCCCAGTTAGCACTCTGAGAAAGGGCAGGATTCCCCGGGAGGCTCAAGTTATTATTCCTGCCAACCTCTTAGCACCTCACAACTCATCCTCCATTCCATGTCATGAGCAGTGAACACCACATTTACATGTCCAGCTGTCTATGAAGGGACAGGCACCCTGTGATGGGGTGCTCCCCAAAGCTGCAGGGCTGTGACTGAAGTGGCCCTAAATCCAGCTAGCAGCACAAGGGACTAGAAAAGGCTGAGCACAAAAAACCACATTTTACAGGAGCAGGCAGCACAGCACAGAAATATAGGAATGCATCTGTCCCCCTTACAGAGCTGAGATTCTCTACAGCCTGTCCCAATAACAATCCACACAAGTGATTTTCATCAACTTTTTCCTGTACTTTTACCTACATGGGGTGGTATTTCTGAAACACATGGTGAGAAAACAGATTTTAGAAACAACAACTCTGCAGCAAATCATGTTCTTATTCAGTATTAGAATGTCAGACTACATCTCTGAGAGCTGCTTTGGAAAGCTTAAATATTGTCCTCCTCAAAAAGTATGATGGAACAACATTTCCTAAAACATTAGCACTAAAATATTCACAACATCCTTGTATTTGTTACATTAAAATCATGCCCTTTTTTTTTTGTTTGTTTGGTTGGTTGTTTTTTTGGTTTTTTTAAAAAATACTAGCACCAGTGGAAGTATCAATTTCTAACTACTCCCTTCCGTGAACACTGTTATTGCTAACAAAACAGGGATAACAGCTGAAGACAAGCAGGCTTATTTTACTAAATAATGTAACTAGTTATTTTTGATATATTAGTCTGATTTACTGTTTCCAAACAAATTTTTCATCTGAAGTGCAAAAAGTTGATATCTATGGTCTGGTTGATGTTTTTTCATGCATGCAAATTTTGTAGGGAACATTTTGTCTTTACCTTCCTGTTAAGCACATTTTTAAAAGCTTAATGTTTGCTGCCTCCACTTAATATGAAAGAATGTTGCACATTTTTGTGAATGTCAATGAGAGAGTTACAAAAATTGCACTGAGAAAGACTCTGGTGCTGTGAGTAGATCTCATCAGAAAAACACTCTATACAGCAAAAGTTTTAATTAATATAATGCAACCAATAAAATGGAAACTCCCCAAAATACAGTGTGAAGGGTAGGAAATTCAACTACCAGAAAATACTGAATTAAGGAAGGCTTCCTTATCTCAAAGATTAAAATAAAATAAAATAAAATAAAATAAAATAAAATAAATCTTGCAGAGGCTTCCTGATATATTTACAGTTTATTTGGGTCAGTTAATAGGAGTTTTGTCTCATCAGGCAGGAGACGAAGCAGCATCAGCCTCTCTCCCTAAGCGCCTTCCGTGTTTTACTAACGAAGTTACAGTACATCAGAATATTTTAATCTGACACAAAGAACAACAATAGATCTGACTGCTGGCCTGATAATCTTCTTATCACACCCTGTGAAACCTAGCTCTAATATTTGACTGAGCCTCCATTACTCGGCAACACATTCTAAAAAGGCCAACAATGGAGAGAGAATGAAGTGGAGTGTGGAAGTACCTCCATATCTACATAAAAGAGATTAGAGGCGACAGCGTTCCATTTTACAGCTCAATCATATTGTGTTAGCATGCGCTTATCCGAGCGCGGATGAAATTGAAAGAGAAATAAAAAAGAGTCAGGCAGATAGGAACCATAAAAGCGAGGCATGAGCAATTTCCAAGGATATAAAAGGATGCTAATGGCGGGGCCCTGTCATTCTTAAAAAGGGCTATTAGGGCACCATCATCTGTTCTTGTGCCCTTACGCCTCTCTAACTAAAGTCAAGCATTTCCTAATGCCATTGTGATCTTTTTCTTCTTCAGATAAGACATGGTCATGTTTCATAACAACACACTTTCCATTTATTTGATTTATAAATGCAAGGAGACTAATTCTATTTACTGATAAAGCTTTCCATATATATTTTTATTTCAATATTTCCTTTTGTAGATGGTATACACTTTTTGTTCAATAAAAGCAACTATCGAAATATTTCCAATACCACAAAAACACTAATGATTTTATGAAAGGACTTGAACTTTCTATAATTTGAAAACATTTTTTAGTCTATGACTGAAATGGAAAACGGTTGGCCTGGACAGAATGAATATTGCATTATTACCTTTTTGTAGATAATCCTATTAAAGGACTTCATTTTGAGAAGAGCAAAAACATTGCTTTGGTTTCCTCCACAAAGACAAATTTTACATTGCAATGCTTTAGAGTTGAGATCTTTATTAGTTATTAGGCACCTGATATATAAGGGCCTTTAATTACACTGAACCTTAAGAAATCACTGTAGTAAAGAAAGATTTGCTGATTGTTGCTTTGCTGTGCTAGGCACAAATTCACTACTGGTATAATTAATCGACACTACAAGATTTACACCAAGGGTCTACTTAGTCTGGGCAAGCTACAGTGAACTTTTATGCAATTTGCACCCCTTTTTTAATTTATCCTTTTCCCCATCCTGTTATGCTTCTGCCTACAGTAACATTTGTTAGCTTTGCAAACAGCCAAGCATCAATCCAGGCTCTTCCAGAAGTTGGTTTGTGTCAGACATTAGCTGAGAGGAGGTACTCCAAGTTCAGCCATACTCCAACACTCAAACCAAGCTCAACGTATTTGCCCTTCAGCATGTCAAGCCCCTTTGCATTTTGATTTTTGTGATCAAATGGCAGACAACAGGCACAGATTTTATTACTGTCCTCTGCTACCTGAAGGCTTATAAAAAGATAGTCTTTATTTCCTGGGGTTCTTTTAAATTCTCATTTGTAAATGAAATTAGGTAAGTACACTTACCTAGGGTGGCTTTACAACTGGAGGTGGTAAAGCTTACTTTGTACTAAAATGCTGCCTCGTGGCAGGTAAGCTCCTGGAGCAGCTCAGATTTTAAATTTTCAGGGCCAGTTTATGGCATCCAATACCTTTTCCATAACCAAAGCCATCATTTTAAAGGCTGCTCAGTCCCATCCCTCTGCTCTTCCCATCTCTCCAGCAAAATCCAAGCTACACAGCATATTCACAAATCAGACTGACCAAAGATCCCCTGTAACTGCTAAAGAGCATGACTGACTTCTTTGAGAGCTACTCTATTTTGGTTAAGGTGATCCAAGTATCTCCCAAAGATGAAACTCAAACTCACCTACTTAACTCACTTTGACTTAATTTGGGGTGCTTTATTAGCAACCAGTGTAAGACAAAGTAGCTCCTATAATATAGAGTGATGTTTAAATTAGTTTACAATTTGCTTGGGCTCATCTAGAACTGCTCTGAACAAAGCCATTCAGAAATGTCAGCTGTGTTCCTAACCACTGTAACAAATTGTTGCCTGAACGCTGCACACCTAATGACTTCAAATTAGCTGCACTGCGATATTGCCTGACAGTTCGTTACGACTGTTAGCAACATAGCCGGCGTATCATGACCAATAAATTGGTTTCAGTGTGGGCTGGGAAAGGGACTTCCATCAATTTGATTAAAGAAATTACTGTAGCATTCAAAGCATAAAGACAAACTAGTTTAAGGAGACAGAAATAAGTTAACTGTACCAGAAAAACATAGCTTGTGATACAAGAGCTTGTTTATACACTGTTTGTGGCACAGAGAATGACTAAATTTCAACTGACTATTTTAGAGTCTGTAGGCTGTTGTCTTTCCTCTGAAGTAAAAAAAAACAAACCTAAAAACAAAACCCAAAAAATTTCATAAAGGTACAAATTATTCTTTTATTTCATATATATATATATATATATATATGTATATATATGTATATACATACACATACATACATATAAATATATATATATAAAAATATAAAAAAATGTTTACATTAATCCAAGATGACCCAGAAGAACTGGTTAGAACAAGGGAAAAAAACCCAAACAGCAAGAATATTTCTTGGCAATTTATTTTGAAACTAGAAATAAAATATCTTTAACTCTGGTACGCAAACAACTGACTGTACTATTTACTCTACTATTAAGGTGTCCCAAAATCATATCTAAAATGAGAATGGTGCATTACTGTGAGAAATTAAAGGCTATCCACTCCCATGCTTTATAAGGCTTCACTATCAAAATCAGAAAACTAATGAGCTGATGAAAACACACCAACATGCTCACTCATCTGCTGGACAAGAAAAGTACCTTAAGAAACAAGAGGAAAAGCTGACCTTTTTTTGTGTGACTTTACTGTTTGTGAAGGGTGACAGACTGAGAACCCTGGAGATTTCTATAAGTTTAAGTTTGTCTGCTAGCTCACAGAGCAAGAACAAACACCTCAGCATTGGGGAGGGGCAAAAATACACCTGAAATGTTATCTGAAGGAATTGCTAATCTTCTGAGAAACTGCTTTTGATGACCCCCATTTTTCTTGCTAATAAGATTGCCAGTCAGCGTTTATAACATCAGTGCATTTATGCGATGCAGACTGCAGTCCACTCCACGCAGACCAAGGAAATACTAAATTTTAAGAGGAGACTTTTGGGGTCAATTCAGTTCTTTGTACCAAACTGCTGGTACAATTCAATTCTCACACTAGATCAGCCAATGAAGAGAACAATTCTTCTGTGCCTTGCCAAAATATAACTGAAGTTTTCACCTCCTGTGGTCAGTAGTGCTGCATTTATGTAACAGAGGAGCCAGACTTACATTCAAATACTGCTGAATCAGATGAGAGGACTTGCATGACCCTTTATGCCCGGCTAAAGCTCTGGATAGCAAGGGAAGTTCATCTTAATAAAAGCAATACACGAAAGAAAAATAATTCTCTAAGCAGCATGTGAAACTTATTAATATGGTAACACTCGCAGCAACAACACTACTACCTCCAAGGTAAGATACATGATCATCTATAAACTGTGTTCTGTGGGAATATTCTAGATCCTTGGGAAAACTTTATGCATTGTAGGGAGAGAAAGAAACAGTATTTTTTACCAGCACAGAATAATCTATATGATGATTTCTGTACATTATCTATTTGCAATAAATACTGTATGTACCTGGAATATGCTTAGCCCATCCAATGATCACCACCAGTTCTCTGTCTGCCAGGTCACAAAGAGTGGTAAGTGCTTTGATGTCACTGTCTGGAACAGTGGGGTCAGGCATAGCATAGATCTTCTCTGGTTCAGCCACCAGCAAATGGGAGACAATCTTGTTATCTGTAAAAATGGTCCAGAACATTACAAGATCACCGGTAGCATCATTCTACACTTCAAACAGATGTCTCAGATTTCAAAGGGCAATAAAATTTTTCTTAAGACAGTGAACTTTAATTACACCTTATTGTAGCTTCACAACCTCCTACAAGTGATTACAGCACAAAAAAATCTGATCCATAAACAGTGTTTATCAAGCCAGACATATAGGTTCTTATGACAATAAATTCAATAGAATGTAGAAATAAACAATCCCCTTTTAATTACTGGAGGAAAAACTTCATAGGAAAAGATTAATGCACGGCAATGTATTTTGTACTGCCTTCATCTAACTACCTGCAACC
Source organism: Regulus satrapa (assembly GCA_013396955.1). Lineage (NCBI taxonomy): Eukaryota > Metazoa > Chordata > Aves > Passeriformes > Regulidae > Regulus > Regulus satrapa. Next base: position 599,829 of record VWZN01011593.1, on the reverse strand, counting down.
CACCCCACCCCTTAAAGGAAAGGGTATTTTTGGGTGAGTAAATACCACATGCAATTAGTCAACCACTGAAATCTGTAACTTCTGTCTGTGACCCCAGCTACCATTTTTTACACATACATACCCAGACTAATGATCTTCTCATTTCTAAACAGGAAAAAACACTAAAATCAACGAGAATAAAGAGTGTACAACTAAGCAAAGTAGGAAAGGACGCAAACTCTACCTTGGAAAACTGGTTTTGTGCAAAGAGTGATAATTTATCATAGTCAGACAATGCTTATTTTTATCTATATAGCATTTTCATTGACTCGTTAAATATTTACTTTTTCATCCAGTTGACTTGAGATATTTATTTGGAATAATCAATTAAGTTTTATGGAAAAATGTAGAGAGGAAAAAAAGAGAAGAGTCCACAAGACTTACAATACAGTGTTGCTATTCTATAAGTAGGATAAACATAATATGAGCACTATATCCATGTGAAAGCACAATGGGAAATATTTTATCTCTATACAGGAATGTGATTTATTACTCTGAGAAGGCAGAACTGAAAAATGGGAAAAGGACTAATTCACTGAGCCTCCTAATACAGGGTACATTACTATACTTCCCAATATATTTACATTTTACTTTTCCTGGTAGGTACATCTTTTGACCTCAAATGCACCATCAGAATTTAAAGCCCACATGACACCCTTTAGTTATTTTACATGAATCTGTTCCCTACAGTGAGATAAACCATTGTAAGGCTTGATATAAATGGGATTCCACTGTGAGAAGACACAAAGTGTTTTCTGAGTACAGAGAACGCTGCCAGAATTAGTATAATTTTCCCCATCTGCATGTAAGTCACAGGACAGACCACATTCTTCTCCTGCAATGGAAGCTGACTGGGATGTGACTTGCCCAGCAGTGTCAGAGCGGATCCCTACTAGTCCATGACATGTTCCCATAAAATGCTCACTTGATTCAGATTTGATACTTTACTGCTCTTTAGTGACACAGACTCCTTGACTCTGATCTACGGTCTCTACAATTTTTGCCTTACTCCAAATTTGTGTGTCAGAATTTGTGATATATGTTAGTCCTTCACATCATAAGTGCAAGAGCCAACTGGAAACCATCACATCAAGCATTTTTTATTACAAGGAGACATATTCATGCTTTACATGAACTATAGGAACTATGCCAACTGATGTGATTTTTGATCTCAATAGTCAACTGATTATCAAACTGATTAATGAGGAATTCTATTCTTATTTACAAATGACAGATGGTAGTTTCAATTTATACTGCCAAACAACCTTTGCACTTTTAAAAATTTTTAGTCTCTTCATAACCTGCTCAATTTCAGAGAAAAAACATGTAAGTGAGAAAAGATAACATTACTGCTTTCCAAATGGCAGTATTTTTAATTGGTTAGGAAAACTGATTAAGAGTTTCTTGACATCCAAACATATGCAGCTGAGGACTTCTACTTTTTGGGGTTTTAAACCATGATAAATAAATGAAGAAGTGCTCTCATTCTGAAGTTATGGGGTTTTTTCCCCTGCAGCAGAAGAAATGACCAAAGAACGACTTTCATTCACGTATGAGGCTCCTCACCAATGGCATTCCATAGATAATTTAGGAATATTGTCTATTTGGACTCATGACTTGCAAAATCTCAAATTCTTTTTATTTTTGCAGTCAATAAAATCTACAAGCCAGGCCATTAAATTCTATGGTGAAGCTGGAAAATACAATAGCGATCAGAAGCAGGTGTAGGCAAGATCCTCCAAACACCTACTCTTTTCTTATAGGGGGAAAAAGCTACATGTATTGGCACATGTATTAGCATAGAACATAGGAAAATTCTGAATGTACTCAGAAAACTCTATCACTCAGGAAATTGAATAGCCATGAGCACTGTTTCTAGCTACATCTTATTTAATGTTTCCCTAATTAGAATCAATAGAACCCAATTTTCATTCCTGTGCCTTTGTTATGCACAAACTATCAGTCAGGGTCCAGAAAATCTCCCAGGCTACTTCCACACAAAACCGATTTAAACTGTTTCAAGTCTGGACACTTATCTGCCAGTATTCGAAAATTAAGTTTTAAAGATCTTTATTACAAAATTGTTTGTACTTGGACGGGCTAAGGAAAACGGAGGGAGGCACTCAGATAATGAGTAATGATTTATGAGGAGGTTAGTTTATCTCAGACAACTGGAGCTTACAGAAATCGGTGCAGTCACCACCTTATAGGTAATGTAATGCACACGTTGCAATAATCTTGGGTTTACACAGAGATTCTTGCATTTCAGTACAGCTGCATTAACCTCTGTTCATATCTTAAAGNCTGTTTGGTTTGGGCTTTTTTTTGGTGTGTTAGGCTATCAGCATTTCTACTCAACGAAAATATCAAGTAAATGAAAATCTGACAATCTGTGCACCCAGGAAAACTAAACCTCTAATGAAATTAAGCATTAGAGTTTATTAAATTTTATTGTATTATCAGAAAGTTTTTATTATAATGTGCAAAATCTGCTTAGTGCAGCCCTAGATTGTATTTACAGAACAGTGGGACAGCTTATGGAGGCTGAGTAGAAGATGCCAGATTGGACAATTGAAGGAATATAATCAGCATAATGTTTTTTGGAAAGGCAAAAGGAAACTATGCCATATGTTCACTTAAGCCTTAATTTTATGTAAAACTGGCTGTTTTTTCTTTGACACAGCTAAAATGCCCTTTCACTTACAGTTCAAAGACTGTTCATTTGCGTTCCAGATCCCCATATGCTCAAATGTATTGTACACAGCACTGTCCCCTACTGGGGATCGCCATTGGAAACAGATTCCATTTTCCATCCAGCCAGGTATTTTTAAGGGTCTAAAACTGACATGTGTGTTGTCAGAGGCTTAGGGGCAGAGGCAAATGAGAGAAATGAAGGAATCTGCCCTCCTTATTTCACTGGCTTATTTATCCATGTTAGGAGCAAATTAACCTCCTCAGCAGGAACAACTGGATGTGTGTATTCCCATTTGAATTTGGAAGAGTTTACAACACTTGATACAGAGCCTGTGTGTCTTTGCAGGGTAATTCACTAGTCTCTTGCACTACAGCTATAATGCTATTAAATTTACTTCATGGAATTAGTACAGTCACTGCTTGAGTTTATATAAGCTGCAAAGCAAAACCCCTAACTATTTTTAGTTAATCGCAAAGAGGATGGAACTTGTATTTTAGCAGTGAGATGATCATCTCTTTCTCTCTTAATTTCAGCCTGGTGAGATACAATCAAGGACGTTATTAAAACACAGCAAAACAAAGCGAAAAAAAAAATCAAACCCCAGCATGAGGGTACTAGAGCCCAAACTACCAATTTCTGCTTTGTTATTAGTGTGGCATATTGCTGTTTTAATCTAATGCTAGGTAGTGTATTAATCTATAGGTATAAATTAATGAGGCTCTTAATGTATTTTCATTGGGACGTTGAGCAGTCAAACTCATTTAGTTAGTGAAAACTACAAAAATCACTTTCTTGTGAAATCTGAAAGTAGAAGCTTCAATGAGCTAATGATCACAGTATGAACCATTTTATGTACCACTGAAAATAAAGATAACCTGCAAATGTAAAATTTGCACTGCATAAACCATGCTTTTATACACTTCCACCTGTAAAAACATTCTTTGTTCAACTCCACTTGAGAAAGATGAGCATATTTAAAACAAAACCTGTTAGTTTTCATAGTCTTCATGGCAATATTTTCTGACCAAACCCTTGTTCAACTCAGAAGGAGCTTAGCAAACAGTGCTAGGAGTCAATAGCCTGTAGTGAGAGAGCAATGTTATGTGTGTGGGTTACTCACATGGCTTTTTTGCTGGCTGAACTAGCTGAGGGTTCAGGTATGGGCTGTTCTCTGCATCTATTCTGCGCTTGTACTTCTGGCGACCTCCACGTACTCGGTCTAGGCGCACACCTACGTTTGGAAACACAAGCAAACATGTAATTAAATACATTATGAGCATGCCTTTCAGGTAACAATCTTCTATTTCCTGCCTTCCAATATTTATATTAAAAACATGTTTATTTCAAAAGATTAATTTTAGAAAGCAAGGGAAATCAGCATTACAAGTATTTGCAAGCAGTCTGGAGTTCCACACATGCAAGACTAAGTATACAACATAATTTCCTGTTCATTTAGAACCATTCATTCATTTTTACATATTATTAAAAACAGCTAGCAAATTTACTTTCCATTTGAAAGAGCCTAATCTTAAGTCATCTTTGCCAGAAGCAGAATTTCAAAGCTGCAATAAACACCATGGATATAGAAGCATAACATTATGAGCAGAGAACTACAGAGAATTAGAACTTTAGAAACAATGAGTTCTGTATACAGTTTAAACAGTCAAAACCAAATTAAGATGGATGGAGGATGGCCAGAGGATATAAAGTAAGTATTCCTAGTAGAATAAGAATATACATGTGGCTTAAAAGACTGAATTTTTTTATGAGGATTTGAAGGAAATTGTACAGTTGAGCATTTAGATGTCGTCAATGATAAATTAACATTCACTTCAATACAACCTTCTGCTGCCTAGTTGGTATGGATATGTAGGAGTCTACCTTACTGAAAAAAGCTATAGCTGTTCTCATTGACAAAATGAAACAAGCTGAAAGGGTGCAAAGACAGCAGGTTTTACAAAACAAGGAAATATTTTCATTTCTTTCTTAGTCACCCAGGCAGATTTCCAGACAACCCGGATGAATGTGACTAAAACCAAGCAGTAACATAACACGGAAGTTGAAGAACTTGGCACACATGCAGGACAACAGGACAATCAATACCAAGCACAAAATTTGTCCCTGATGACACAGGTTTAACAACACAAGAATGATGCAAGGACACATTAACTATCAATGGCTCCTGTGAGCTACATAACCTTCCATTGTCTATTTCAGCTCTCTTCCCTCTAGGTATATTTTCTATTCTTATTATTGTGCCCCCACTCTTCCACTTACTATCTCTCTGCTCTCTCCCTTACACACAAAATACCTCATAAACTGGCATCTCAACAGCAGGGGAAGCCACCACCAAAGAAGTTACAGTTCATGTGCACAGTAAGAACACAGCACAAAGTTTATGTGCTGTCTCTGAACCTGCACTGGTAGCACAGACTAATTACCAGAAAACATCTGTCTGTCCCCTTTCCTTCTCAAAAACCAAAAAGGATTCACTGAGTTTTGGTAAAGGAAAAATGTTTTGCCAACTACCCAGGCATCCACAGCCAGCTACTGTTGGGGTGGTATTGGCTTTTTTTTTTTTTGCTTGTATTTTCTGGGTTACTAAAACAGAAAGGAGATGCTTGCTTTAAGGACACAACAAACACCTCCAACTATAAGTCTGTGAGTTGTACACAACAGTGCTCAATATCTTTTGCTCACCAGGAAAGCAGGTAAGGATCACCTCTACTTAGCAGTGAAATTTCACCTGGTTTACTGCAGAAGACTGAGTATGTCAGTCCATCAAAATCTAGAAGTACATTTCTCATTGCATGTCTCCAGCTGAATTCATGTGGATCATATGATTTTAATAGCAATACCAATGAACCACATACCCCAAGAGGTCAGTGCATTATTATGAATGAAATCTTAGTTATGGTAGTTCCTGATGTAAGCTGTGACTGATTTGTGGTCTAAGCTGGTTGATAAAATTTTTGATGATTTAATCAACAGAGCATGGTTATTTTTTACTTTTTTTTTTTGAAAGTTATACTTAGAAATGCAGGAGCTAAAAGACCTCTTTAAAAACTGATAGCTCAAACCTTTCCAGAAGTAATGATAACTCACTGTTCTTCACACTTGAATCAGGAGTTTGAGCTATAACTGAAGCAAATGATATCTAGGACAATACACTACCTTAAAAACAAACAGCAAAAGACCAAGGTTTGATCGTTGAATATTCAGAAATAGGCAGAGGATTAGAACAAGCCACATGCAATATTGGTGGGATTATGAAAAAGACTGCCCAGCATTTGAAGAAAAATAGATAGAAAATGATTTCTGCATAATTCAGATGCCATCCTTCTTTCTGCTTGGGAACAGATTTCATAGTGATAAAAGATGGATAGCATCAGACAGAAGTATGTTTAATCAAAAAGTAATGGAACTGAAGCTTAAATTAAAATAATATAAATCTACCAAGATGAACAATTTTTTTTTACCTCCTTTGCAAGAGATGAGATACACATTCAAGCCACTCACACATTCATATTTCCTTGTAAGGAAATACAGAAAAATGTCACAATGGCAAAATTTTACCTAGATCCATGCCCTCACCTAACATACATTGCTATATCTGTAAATAAAACTTCCTTTTAAAAACCCCTAACTTCTAGATAACTGGGGAGCAGTTGTATTGCACAGTTTAAAATTACCTAAATCCATAATAGAACTAATTCAAATTTTAATGTGAAAATAGTTTTGATAACAGAATCCAAATAAACTATAAATTAGAGCCTTATAATCCCTCCATTTAAACTTACAGAGTTTACCATCATTTTGGCTCCTAATATTTCCTTTATCTGTAAGATATTCTATATCTCTATTTTTCTGTATCTATACATATAAGAAATTAGTTACCTTGGATTTAATTTCTGGTAATCTCTAACACATCCTAAGTGGTGCTTTACTTCCCAAGGGTCTCTATAGAAGTAAACACAGTGCCAGACACTTCCTAACAAGGTATACCCATCTGACATTGTGTCAAAACTTTGGAGTTTGGGAGGTAGCAAACTGAAACCCACATGTTCCGGGATATATATAATGCATATTCCTCTGTAACTCCTATTCTCTTGTATGAGAGAATTCATTACATAAAGGTTTATTTATCAAGACAGTAGCTCTCAAGCCGGTAGCAACTGATGCCTCCTTTGTTACAATAACAAAGGGAAGAAATAAAAATTATTTTGTCCACAAAATTCCTCATTTGGGGCAGGAGAAGCTTTACATCAGTCAAGATGTACCTGTTTGAATTCCACACAGCTGGTATTCAGATTATTAAGGAGGATATTGTGACATCTGGAGAAATTAGGTAGACCTCTGCCTCAGCTCTGCTGTCCACTGTGGCTTCACAAAATCTGCAATGTCTCAGTTCACTCACCTAATCAGTCCTCAACCATGAAGTGAAAAGAAAGATATCCACTCCACCCACAAAATTCATGTAGTATCTCCCAATGAACTGCACCATATGTATTATAATTACAGTTCTTCAGGGTCAAAACATCAGTTTGTGTCACTCAACATAGCTCTACCACGGGCAAGGAAGTTGATTCTTCACATTTCCTAATGCTCTTTTGAAAAGCCTTCAACAGAGAAACAACACCAAGAGCTCTCATGGAAAAAAGAGGGACGACTACAGGGTAGAAACAAGAAGAACAGGCTTGCCAGCAGTTGAAAGCAGTTACTTTCATTGCTGAAGTGCAACATGTTCACTTTACATCTCAGGAGAAGCACAACTCATGAACTCCTTTTTTAGGAATCGTGGGTAGTCAGGGATTTGGGCATGACTTAAAAATCACAGAAGATGAGGGTTGGGCTGTAGAGCTGTAATATGGGGACAGATGGAAATTGTGTAAATCAGTGCAATAGCTACTTTTTAAAACAAAGAAATTCCACATACTGATACAACCTAAAAAGTTCTCCAGCTACCCTTGAGGGAATAAATGCTTTTATACAGTCACTACGTAAGTTTCTATTAAAAAATTTTACCTCCTAGTTCCTTACATAATCTTTGCATGATTTCTATCAAATACTACACAACACACAAGAATATCACATTATGCACTCACTCTACACTAAATGTGTCCACACAGCCTTGCACAGAAACAACTGAAGGCCAGAGCAGATGTGCCACATGAGCTACCCATCAGATTATTAAATCTAAACAACACAGGAAAACCTGAATTCATTTTCTCTGTGTTTCTTCATCTGTTTCTCCGTTGCCAATAAACATAAATTATTATTCCTATTCTGGGCTCCTTTTCTCACACTGCCTTGAAGATGTCATGCAGGACAGATACTTACTGTGATGACGCTACATAACCAACAGGATTGCCCATACCCCAATACATTATTGATTTTGCAATTCAGGTCCTCAGTATGAAAACACTTTAACCATGTCATCTCATTTTCCATACAGATCTAAGCCATATTAAAAGTGTATTGTTTACTCCTTTTATTATCCATCTCTATTCTTCTTCTCCATGTCCTCCTTCTTACCTTGGCTACAAGCTTCCAGTGTTCATTTGTTCACTTGACTCATAAACATTCTTGTCCTTTCCACAGAGCTCTACACCCACAAGAAATTCTCATTAGTTACATTGGAAGGCAATAGCCCAATCCTTCAAATCAAATCCTACCAACACCAGGACTGCCTGTAAGAAATTATTCATTGCCTTTAATTGGGGAGCTTTTAATTTTTTTGGGGGGGAAAAAATAATTCACCTAATTAGCAAACAACAGGTTTGAAATCAGACTCAATTATGCAATTCTGACTTTCTTCAGGAATTTCATTCTGCTCCCTTCCTGTTCCATCTACATAATCATCTCATGGCAAGCTGATATATTCTACATCAATACCACTCTGGCAAGCTCCACCTCTAACACAGCACTTGATATGTATGAAAAATATTCCTATCTCATTTTTTGAGATATGTAACTGGCTAACAGTCCATTTTCTACAGATGTCTGCGAGATTTCCAACATTGTCTTCTACAGTGAAACAGGTAAAAAATGAATACCAAAATAACTGCATGTTGCCAAACTCTAGAGGAACATGAGTAGCAGAGGTCAAAATCCCCACATTAACAGCAAAACTGGAAAGCACAGAAATAATTTTAATGGTAGTTTCCAATATGGTTCTCCTTTGGGACAATATCCTGGTAGAGTGTTCCAGTTCACTTGAACATATTGCGATTATTTCTAAGATTGCTGAATAAATTTCAGGGAATATAATAATCTCTGTTTTGCTTTTATTTACATAAACCAGAAAAACTAGCTGATTTTTTCACCACAAACACAGACAGAATGTATCGAGATATGTATCGAGATTTATGAACGCACACTCATCTAGATACTCTTTAGAGACTTCAGCAACCTCTATAATTTGGGGTTAGAGCCCAGTACATTAACCCTTCAGTCTGAAAGATTTGCAGTGAAAAAAGTAAACCATTAATGATCTCTCTCAATACATGGAAACATGCTGAAAAGTAACACAGCTGAAGAAATAAGGTAATATGAACTACCTTTTTTCCCAATCTGCATACTTGTTTTATGTGCTGAATTACAAAGATGCCAAAGAACTTCTGCAATCAGTTTACAAAGAATTTGGATAATACCTTATGCAGGTAAAACTTCAGCTAGAGATATAAAATATGTGTCTACCAGGCAAATAATACTTGGAAAACAGAGCCCTAATTCATCAGTTACAACTCACAATTAAGTTTTCCTGATCTATGGCTGAATTAACAATTAGTAAAGGAAGGCTTTAGTGTTTTATCTTCCTAAAGCCATCTTCACAATTTATTTAGAGTAGCATAGGAAGTCTGAAAATCATCCTCCTACTTTACATTCAGTTAGTACCAAAAAAGGATTTGTTAATGTGGGACAAAATTGGCTGTTCTCAAGAGATGCCTATAAAACAATTATTTCATGAACTGACCCCTATAATTGTCTTAAAAACAAAACAGTGTTTATTACTTTAATATCTAACTTGATCTGTGACTAGAAGTTGTTTAATTTATCTGTTCCTCTGCAACAATTTGCAAAAAACAGTTTATTATTAAAAAAACCTCAAATAATTGGGATAATTAAAATACTTAGCAAATTGTTCCAGGTTGAAAAATCAAAAGAGAAAAATACTGCTTTTGCAAAACAAATGTTTCAAACCAATATTTCATATTTTTCTTATGTTTAATATTAAGCAAAGTTTCTAGACAACTAAATGTAAGCAGTATTTTGGAAATTTAATTTTTGACCCAGGAGGAGGGGACGAGAAGGCTGGATTTTTGCAAAGAAACTGACAAACACATCTCTTAGGTTGAAGCCCAGTGGTTTGTTTTTTTTTTTTGGTTCGACAAAAGAACTGATAAATGCATTACTTACACAGCTCAGTACTCAGCCTCTCTTGAAAGGAACATTAACTTTGCATGAACTAATCATCTACATGCTGAAATTTTGTGCACTGTCATTTATGCATTAAACCACAAAAGAACGTGAATAAAATCCCCTTAGTTTTCCCATGTAAATGAGACTTAGTGTAAATAAATTCTATTATTTCTTAGCCCAAGTGATTTCCCTTGAAAAATGGTCCATAAACAAAGATATTCACATGAAGAAAATGTGGGATAAGATGTTTAAGAATCCTATTGTTCCTTTACATTTTTAAATGGCTCCATATGTATCCTAATCTGTGACACTCACAAATACAAATTAGGTCACATGCAACAGGTGACAAGTTTTAATTGAATGTCTTCTGTCTGCAATTCTGACAAAAGGTGAATGGAAATAAATGAGTCTGGCAAGACAGCCCTGAGCCTTACAATACCCAATACCTCATTATTTTTAAACAGCTATCTATAAACTGATGCTGACAAGCCTTGAACCTTTTATTTCTGTTCAAGAAGAGGTGAATGTACAGAAAGAAAGAAGAAAAAAAAGGAAAACCATGACAGCTACACTGTTGCATTAAAAATGCAACACCCATTATCCAATGATTAGCTCTCAAATATTACAAAAGAATATCTTTTACACTTCACATAAGAACTTAGAAAAAAAAATCTGTCTCTTTTTTGGAAGAGATACACTCTATGCACTCCCTTACTAGTGCCTACATTTGATCTTTTCTGAGTTTTATACTACTAGATTTTCAGTGGAATTATGCTAGATTCAAGATGACTTTAAAAGAGACTTAAATTAGGCCAGTAAACACAGGTTATACAGCTTCCATTTCTTTTCCTTCCCTTTTCCAAAGTCAGGAGGAGCCTACGTTGCAGCAAAATGTGCATATTTGTAAACTGCAAAGGAAAAGGAATGCAGAACTAAGGCTGACTACACATAAAGCCCTGGTGTTTCTGAAATGAAGCCATTACCATTACATAATACTTCTCTCCCCATCACCTGGATTACTAATATACTAATTACTAGGAAGCAGGGTAAAATACTGCAACAGCTTTTATGAATAACACAGAAAATACTGTTGCTAATTGCATCATTAAATTGCATGTCAATGTGCTTATATATCATAACCATACTATATGAGAGTATATGCTTTATTTTTTTAATTATGCATACAATGTCCTGGGACAAGGTATAAGAATAAATAAAGGCAATCTATCAGGAACTAAATACCACACTTCTAACCTTAATTTATTTAAATATAATTACAGGAGATGCTATCTTGTTTCAGAGTTCAAATTACAACCAATTTAATGAAGTGAAGCTTGCTGGGCTGCAAAGTCATTACTGCATCAATACACTTGTAACCATTACTTTAAAGGTGACAAGCCCAGACCGGGAAAGGCAGCTTGGCTGATGATCCAAAGAGAGGGCACAGAACGTCAGGAGACAGAAAGGTCAAAAAAAGTTTGAGCAAGGCCATGCCAGGGCCTGAAGGTCAAAAGCAGGCCTTTACTCTAGATCACATCACTAGAGCTTATCAAGAATTCAGGAGCTACGCTGGTGACAACTCTAATAGAAAAGAAGTCTAACTGAAGTTCTGGACCATTTGCTGGCAACTCTCAAGAGAGAAAGGAAGATTGAAATGAAATGCATTACAATAATCAGACTGTGAAGTACCAGTAGCATGAACAAGATCTCAATACCCTTTTCAGATACAATAATGCACAGTTTCACAATATTTCAGTTAGTGACTGGGAGGATGTGGGATTCTGGAATTAATCTATGATCCAGAAATCACAGGAAAGTTCTTAATAGCATGAGTTTAAACACTCGTACAAAATAACATCAGTTCCACTGGGACAAAGAAATATCCTGCTTAGATTTTGGATTTCTACCTACAGGAAGTGATTTCATTCTCCTGGAACAGAACCAGAGAAAATGAAAGGATGGCTCATCATACTAGAGGTTTAAAACAGATGTAAAATTCACCGAAATATTAAGTTTTTTCTGTAACAAATATGATCCCTAACTTTGCTGGTTTCATTCTGTTTAATTAGATTTTTTTTTTCTCCCTTAGGGACAAAATCCTTCTTGTCTTCAAGAAGCAGCCATTCTGTGATGACCTGTACAAGAGTAAGACAAGCAAAATTTACTTTCCAAATTGCACTCATCTGGCAAATCAACTGAGAGTTACCCTTACAGATAAGATGGCTTTATAATGCCATTTGAGCCTAAATTGGCCTCTGTGCAAATACATATTTTTCTCACCGAATTCTGGATTTCTCCAAGGCTTACTCATGAAAACACCATTTTAACATTGTCTCCTCAATGTTGTACACCCGCACACCCATAACAACCTCCACAATCTTTCTCATATTTATGTATTAAGTAGTTATGAGGGGTTTTTTGGTTGTTTTTGTTTCTTTT
>VWZN01011593.1:509689-581721 GCA_013396955.1 Regulus satrapa | reverse complement strand
CATTTAGGATTAAAAAAAAAAAAATCCTAAATCTCAAATAAATTCAGAGCTAGAATTCTTTGATTTTGATTGGCACCTTCCCTACATCTGAAACATTTTTGATTCAAAATCACTTCCACAAATCAGCATCAAAATAAGTTTTAAATGCTCTGCATGGGCTTTTTAATTTTTAAACCTATCAAATTAAAAGATGAGGAAATTCTCCTTGTAGTTACACAAATATATAAGACAGAGTAAAAATGTTTTTCATATGCTTGTTTTTTATTTGTCCCATTCAACCCATTCTACTCTGAGGAATGGATTTTCATCTTTGTGCTAAATGCCAAAAAATGCTCTCTACACTCTGCATTTCCTGAACTATTTTGTACCTTGTACCACTAAGGTATACAATCTTCATCAAACCTCCACACAGTTGGCAATTGCCACAGTGAACTAAACAGACTGGGATTTCAAGTGCTGTATACTTAAGAGCCGGAGAAGCTCTTTAATCTCGTTTAAGAAAGAGAGGGCATAATTTATCTAGAGACAATCCTCGGTTGGCAGCATGTGCATAAGAAAGGGAGGCTCAGTGTGCTCAGCTTTAAAAGGGAATTGAAAATAAAAGTTTCTACCATGAACATACTTCACAACAGTAACAAATAAACAAGCAAGCAAGCAGGTTAACTGTTACGTATAGGAGGTCTGAAGCATCAGGAAAAAATTTTGTCTGTGCTGGCACTTGCATGAACCAAAGCTACTCAAAGTGAGAGAGCTTTACCTGCTCATCTCAGACTATTGTAGATGAACTGGGCCATAATCAAACTTTTTCTAGATACTTCTCACATCTCACAAATCCTGAAATGAAGATGATTCACAAAAGTACAAAGCCAAACTGGTTACTGCATATTATTTGATTTAAAAAAGAGCAAAACTACATTGGTTTGGAAATGAGGACAGAAAATGTATCTTATTACATGCAACTGCAATGCAGTCAATCCTGCCAATGGCAAAGATCAATGGCTAGACTAGTAATTCCTCCACTGAGGATAGCTTGGGTGAGACAAAGAATTCCTTCATGTCCTTTCCATTCATCAATAAATACCACCAAAAAAAAGTGGGTTATTTAGTGCTAGTTTCAACTTACATTATTAATGTGAGGAAGCAGACTAAATACTGATTAGCAATAAAGTAAGCACTGTGAAGGAACAAAACTACTGTAAAGGTGCAAGAATCTCATATAATAAGTCAGCTGGACTGGGGATATGTTCTCCCTCCCTTTCAGTTTTGATGTACAACTGTTGAAAACTCTAAAAATTTAATTTGGATATAAGACCAAAAAATACTTTTTTTCAACAAAATGCTTTCCTTCATCTCAAGTACAGGAACTTGACACAACCCTAGGAACTTGACAAAACCCAGGAAAAAATTGGTAAGTCTGTCTTTCAAGAGAAGGTTTTCCATCACACTTTATTTTTTATTATGGAACAGTTTACCTGAGGACACACTGAGAGATCAGTGCTATGTTCCACTGCACAAAGATCTGTTATTAGGATCCAGCAATTTTACACAGTTTTATTGATGAACAAATGCCTGCAGTCCTTACTCAGAGAAAACTGCAACTCTAACTCCCATGCCCCTAAAAGCACCATTGCAGATGTTTTTCAGCATAATATTCAACATACCTGCCTAATTAATGTAAGCAGTATTACTGCCATTTATCTTTCTTTTTTATTGTTCTTCACTCAGTTACTTCTTCAGCAAAATGCATTGTGTTTTATTGTTAATTGTGATTAAAAAAAGAGAAATGAGCCAAATCAATTGCAGTCCTCTGTCAATCTGTACGGTAGAGTCACAACTTTTACTGTTTTAATTAAATGAAGAAATGGGTCTATTGTTTAAGAGCATTAAAGAAGGCAATTCAAAACTTCAAGTAAAGGGTTTTTTTGCTTTTACTGAGGGACAGAGATACCCATAAAAGCAGTACAGGCCTCTATTTGAATTTCACAGCAGCTGTNCACAGAAAGAAGTAGTTATCCTTTTTTTTCTTTTTTTTTTTTAGTTAACATACCAATGATTCTGGGTTTAGGCTGTGAAGATGTTGATACCTACAAAATGTTGCCATGGCTTTAATTCTGGGTTATCAAGAGGACATAATCAAAGAAGGAAATCTAGCAAGTGAACGGGAAAAATTCTTAACTAAAACCAACAACAAGCCACATAGGTTGTCATTCATTGGATGAAGATTAGTGGAATTAAACTTTATTAACACTATAAAGTTGATCTTGTATATTATCTGTCATATATTTTAAAAAATTGTCCTAAAATACATGAATTTCAACAACAGAAACATTTGTTGTAAGTGGGATTTGACGTATGTGTGAAACTGGATAAAGGGTTTTTCAATCAAATCTGTCTCCTTATAAGAGAGGGTTGCCACAACAGGGAATGCTGAGTAATTATGAAAGTACAGAATGGCTCATCTCTACTTTTCATTTTTCTGCCTTTTTTTTGTGACCAGCAGAGGCTGTAGATGGTACAGACAGTATTCTGTTTACATAGTCCCCTTTTTCACTCCAAATATGCCTAGGCCAGAGGGATCACCAAAGAAGCCAGTCTAAGAACAACATAAAACATTATTACTCTTCTGGTTTTCCCTAAATGCTCTAGGTAGCCATCACTTTATCCTGCGTACACTCCGTTCCGTTACTGCCCAACCTAATAAAGACTTCTGTCACAGTGATAGCTTTTCATCTTCAGAGCTCTTTTCTCCTCTCCTGATAAGGCTGCCAACTCTACTCTCTGTAAATGAGCTCATGTGAACACTTTATTTTTGGCTTGTGGAAACAAAAAGGGCCAGTGCTCAGCTTCAGAGCTTGAGGGGGCGGTTTGCTATCTTCAAAGCATGACCAAGGCGTTTGAAAGGGATTAAAATTAAATTGGTAAGCTTAGCTTGAAATAAGGAACTTGAAGCAGGACTATTGCACTCACAAACACTGCTTTTCCTTTAAATGCTTCAGAAGTCCCTTAAAAATGGTCACTTTAACTCATTTTTATTTGTGTACTCTTAAGCCTCTGGCAAGTGCTTTGCTAAGACTGCTAGCCAGTACCCCATATTATCATCAGTAGGCACACATAGCTGAGCATCTCCCTTTCAGGACAGATGGTTATCCCATCCCAGCGCACTCAAGTTCAGAAACATGTGAGTCACAGTTTCAGCTTCCTTATCCAAACAGCAAATAAGTTAAAACTTTTTTGCAAACTGGGGCATATGTTTTCAGCTGTGCACAGAATAACTCGGGCCAAACCTGAATTGATATGTTTCATTCAGTGACATCCCAACTCTTTTGTGAATGTCCAATTCCTGGCACTGTTTGATGCACAATAAGGAGACATGAAAGAAAACCAAACTTTTACAAATATTTTCCCAGCTGTTGGATTTTATAGATGAATTTAATTTCAACGGATAGCTACTACTGTGTAGTGAATACAAAAATCTGTTATTTATCTTTTATTATTTTTTAAAAGCTTATACAAAATATATCCTAAGGAACAAATAATTTAACTGCCCATCTCTTAAAACGCTGTGCTTCTGCATCAGGTGTAGCTAGCCAGGCGGAAAACCAAGCGAACAATGGCTCAGGTCACAGGTATTCCTTCCATCTAACATCTGGCTTGAAATCCACTCAATCAGAAATTATTTCTGGTCTTATATTGCTAGTCCACACCAGGAACGTACCAAAGAAGTAGAAGATCTTGCTCAGCTCAAGATGAAGGCCCAACTAATGCATGTATCTGCATTTAAAGCTTAACAGAAAGGAAGCAATGCGTGGGAGCAAGGAGTGATCATTCTGTGAAAATTCTTGAAGATTTCTAGATACAGAGGTTTCCCTCAGGGTGGTCTCTGAACGGTGTCATTCTTCCAGACAATTTCCAGTGTTTACCCATACCACCTTATTACCACTGCTATTACCATTTCTAGATTCATGTTCAGAGGACCAACGCTGCCGTTCACTGCTGTCCCAAACTGTTTGGGGCAGTTTGAGATAGTTTTCAAGTTTCCCATTGAGATCTAATGACAGAGTTTGAAAACAGAGTCAATAACGAAGCAGAGTGAAGCAAAGCGGCCTTTCCCACCTAAAAAAAAACTTTTAAGGTAAATAAGCACATAATGAACCCTTGACTCCTTTAACACCATCCTAAGATAATAAAGGTTATCCAGAAACTGCAAATGATCACTGGAGGGCAGAATATTCAAAATAAAAGCGATTTCTAAATAAGAAATGCAAGTGAAACTTTCCCTTTAAGAAACTTCTGTGTCGAAAGATACTGCAAGAAAATACAAAGCAGTCTAGGAATGAACACCAAAGAAAACAGAAACAGAAAGCTAGATTACACCATGGAAGAAGAAAAGGAGAGTTGGGAGATGGTCTGATTTGGCTTCACAGACTCAGCTTCTGAAATCACAGGCAGCACCAAAGCAACTTGCCAGAAACTGTCTCCAAATAAGTTGCAAAGTGATGTTTAATAACCATGCACCCCTACAGGCTCAGCTTGAACAGCTGGTCCTTCTCTACACACCAGCACTGTGACACTGCCTGCCATCTTTCTGCCCTGATCCAATCTTCATGCTCCCTCGTGCCTTCCCCACTACAAGCTGTTTTATATTCATGGGTACCAAATGCAGGAAAGTCCTGGAAAAGTCCCAGCCTTGGTTAGGAAACATCTTTATGCCAACCTTACTCACTTAGGAGTTTGAGTATCTGAGATGGCTCATGATAGACTTTGGGCATTTTGCAGAATTGTGAGATACACAGCCAGTATTATAACCAAATCAAGAAGCAAAACTAAAAGTCATACAGAAAAAACAAATGCATTCCCAACACTAACATCTCAAAACCTGACTTAAAATTTGAATGATTTTAAGAAGACAATTAAGCCTGAAGGTGTGTATGCATGATTTGAAAGTAAGTTCATGGCACAGCACAGGCATGATCTTGCTTTGTAACTTAAAGCGGTTTATTGACTTCTGAAGTCTCCAAGATTTAGCTGGCCCCCTTTGTACTCTTGTAGCATCTACATAATACTGCCATAAACCTACTATTCTTAATAATAAATTATATTATTAAGAACTGGGGCCTCTAGCCTCCCTGGCTGAGCCACTAATCTGTTCCTATTAGCAGGTAAGGTCTACAATGAAGGCTGGATACAAAACCCATTAGTAGTAACTAATTGCAATTGACTAATTGATGCTAAGTGACTGATCTTAATCATGTGTAGGGACTTCAGGACCTTCTCTTATTCCAGAAGAGAGGTACTTCCTTCCTGTAGCTCAAAATCAGTTGGCATTGCCCAAGAATATTTATAGCATACAAATGCTGGTTTGGCTTAACATCCTATAATACTCTGTTCACTTGAGGTTGTTATATCACTGTTCTTCATTATAGCACGATGATGTAACTGAAAATGCAATAGTAAATTAACGTTTGTTTTGATCAATCTTAAAGTATCTTTCAAATACCATCTTTGACATTTTGAAGCCTGCAGTTATCCTCTCTGTAGTCAACTTTGTTAGCAGAGGGGATATACAAACTCAACTTCCATGTTTGCCAGGATTCAGATTTGTATGCTGGTCCCTTTTTAAAAGGAAAGAAAAAGTCAACTCATACTGAGATTTACATTTTTAAAAGAAGAGTATTTCAAGCTTAAACCAAGTTAGATTATTATTACTCTCTCTTCTTTTATATCAGGAAAAGGCACATCACTAAAGTAAAATAACTGCATTCCAGAATAATTTTCACTTCCATGTGACTTTCTGCTTTACTGCACAAAATTTTCTACCCTTCTCCACTTGAGAAGTTTCTTTTTGGTGCGGCACCTACTCCTGTTTCCCTCTGCAGCATTTAATATCCTGTTGGACAGGGCAGTTAAACACTTACAAGGAAACACCTTGTTGGCTAAGAAGGTACCTACAGATTTCATCACTAATTCCCAGTAATAAACTTTGAAATAGCCCTTAACGAGCACATGGGCATTAAGGAAAACCTAAACAGACTTGTAATGTTCCATCAAAAATTTTGACCTAAGGCCACTAAGTGCTTAGTGTTATGATAGCTCTTGAGCAAAGACTGGAGTACTTGAAGGGAAGAAATTCTTTGCTATGAGAACAGAGGAGGCAACCCTATCTTCCAGGGGAGGAAAAAACCCCAAAACCAACAAACCATGGTTTTAACTAGAAGATTAGCTGAAAGTAGATGGCATTAGGAAACAATGCAAAGCAAATGTTGTAGTTAACTGAAATAAACTTGAATGGTAACTCTAAGACGTTGCCTGTCTAGTCCAATCCCTTGTTCTTTGGTTTGTGTCTACAAGAGATTTTGCTGGCTATCTTAATCACTTTGTATCATGCAGTAAACTCCACAGAATAAGCAAAGAGAACCCTCTCAAGGCCAGGAGCTGAATTTGGGTCAGACTGAAAAAAAATGGTTTAGTGGCCTGTACTCCCCATCTACCAAAGCTTGCTTTCAACCTGGACGGCTGTAATTCTGCCGAGCTACTGAGAATAACATTTCTCTGTCTCAAAAATCAAGTGGGCATTGCTTGGAATAGCAAATACTAAGATTTAGAAAGAACACAATGTTCTGTAAAAACAGAACATTTTTTTAAATCACCATCTATACCCTAGGTCTGTAGAATTTTAACTGATATATAGATTTAGGTTATTTACTCTGAAATGCCTACTTTTATGATGATAGTTCTGAAATATTCCTCATATGCCTAGTTTCCTTTAAAAAATTACTGCACTTAGCTAGAAAAAAACCTTTCTGTTTTTCATCCCTCAACTGCTATAGTTCTCAAAGTCTTCCATATTTTCAGCTATTATCCCTTTCGAGCAAAGAGCCCACTTAATAACATTCACTCTAACAACCTCATTTATTTTCCAGAAAATTAACTCAGTTTCAACCCTGATTAATGATTTCATCTAAATGAATCAAATTAAAAATTGAAAATTATATTTCAAAAGCCAAAGAAAAAAAAATTGACCATTTCCAGTTAACAAATGATCCTTTCAAATATTAAAAGATGACCATGAAGAGTGCGTGATAGTAATGAAATCTAACTGGGGCCTACTGCTTATCTGGAGTTCAGGAAGGGGGAGAAATGGAAAAAAAAAAAATCTTTCTGCATTGTTAACACTGAAGTCTCTTGGGATACCAAACTGACTTCCACTTAGTCTTTGCCTGTAATCAGTACACCAAAATAATATGAGAATTTCAGTGTTAATTAAACTGGTAGGGTTGGAGATGCACCAATACTGAAAAGGGATTAAGAAAGCACACAGTACCAATAACCACATCTGTTAACAAATCCTAATCTATGAAAGAGCAATTTAACCTTCCTCAAACTGCTAATACCTAGGTAGAGGCTGTCTACTAGGGACTTTTTAAAAGAAAAAAAAAGTCAGCTGAATTACCTCAAGAAAAAATCAGTTATGCAGATCCCCATATACTGTCTTTAACCAGAGAAGAGATCCAATCTATTTGGCCCTTGATTTGCTTACAAAAGGAAACACATAATTTTATTCTTCCTTCTGTCTTATACTCCCTACAATTAACTTTGTTCTCAAAAAAACCCTAACTTAAAAATTGTGATTATTCCATGTATTTTCCAGGTTATGGTGCTTATCAACTAGTAAAAAGTACCCACCACTTGTATTGATAAATGAGTAACATTAACTTTTAATTATAAATTTTCTGATGTCATATGAAATGTTGAATGAAAAATTGCAACACATAACATTCATCTTGTAGCTGGGCCAAAGCACCGAGACTGACACTATTCCACTTCAGCATAACAAGGAAGACACTGGAGAAGCTTCTGCTTACCAAGCTGACTTTAACAGAGGTCCAATACTTGCACTGAGGTTGTTTCACAGTCACCTTTGTAACTGTATGGAGTAACCGGGCAGGGGCTTTTGTGGATCAAGCCTCAGTGTCTGCATGACACAGATGTCTCTTAGTTTTCTGACTCCTAGGAAACGGACTGCCCCATTCTATTGTCCTAAGCCAAAGACAACTCCAGCAGCAAGGCCAAATACAAGATGTTTGTGAAAATTTAGGAGTTACCTGATGGGAAAAACTGGAGGACACTCCAGACAGACATTTCACAAGCTTTCCAAACAATTCTGACATAGGTTTGTAACCAACCTGTAACACGGTGGATAATGAAAACCTGGCAGAGATGAGGCCAGTGTTTCAAGATATGCCAATCTGGATGCTGGTTTGGCAATGTTGAAAGACTCTAAATGGGTTGGGCAACAACTGCAGTAGTTCGTTTCCATTAGGTAAACCTCTGTTGATTCTAGTTTTCCACTTAACAGACCAAATTAACCTGGAGTGTAACTAGTCTTCCAACACAAAGACTGAGGTTAAATGAATTAACAACAGTTAAACTGAAAATGCACCAAAACAGGCACTGCCACTACAAAACAGAGTATTTACATGGATGGAACTTTACTGAGGTATTCTTCCTACAATCTCTACAATTGTTCTGGTAGCTCTCTTTTCTAAATTTAAAAAAAACTGTGAGGGAACATATATTTCAATACTTCTAATCCTCACTGAGAAGCTGGAAATTATTGTGCTTTTGCATAAAACTGTGTTCTAATCAACTTTGGCTTTGCTGGATCAGAGTGTTTAATATCTGATCACTCTCAATTCATGATTCTGCTTATCCCTTCAAATTTTAGTCATTCAGAATTTTGGCTTTGGTGAATTCTCACTAAATGAATATCCTCCATAGTTTTCCCTGGTAATTTCAACCTCTGACTGGAGCAAGTGCAATCTTTCCTTGATCCCCACAGATCTCACTTGAGAGATCCCTGCCTATCACTGCTGGTGTGCAGTTGGGGCTGTATTCATGGATGGAAGTGATTGACATTTTTTTCTACAAAATTAAGAGGTTTTTCTAAAGGCATGGCAACACCTCGAGTTTTTTTGTCTCGTGGGAGCAATTTTATATTCTAGCATGAATGCACTTAGTGTTTTCTTGCAGCCTAATTGCCATCCTTGACTTTGCTTTTATCATCAACCGGTAGCACTTTCCCCTTCGCAATTTTCCTACCTGCCACCTCCTTTAGCTGCTTTCTTCTTCTTGTGTCTATGTTTGGCTGCACGAAGCTTCACTCTTACATTTAACGCTGTGAGCAATGTGCTGGCCTGCCACGTTAGTCATACCTTTGATGCTCACTGTATCAGAAACAATAAAGCCCAGCTCTGTGAGCTTACAAACACGAATGAACACCAGCTTTGCAAATAGTCTGTGGTACAAACCGAAAACATCTTGTAATAATTGCAAGAAAAGGGGAGAAAATGCTGCAATACTACATACCTTTAATTTTAAAATGCCCAGGAAAAAGATTTTCATTATTTTTGTCTCCTATTACAAGTAAGTCCTGCACATCCCTTCAGATGTGCACATCTTCCTCCAGAATGTGTATTATTCTTCCTCCAGAATGACTGCCTCTCTACAGAGGTTGACCACATGAAATTCCCTTAGAAACCCATCACTGGACATTCCTGAACATTCAAGAGTGCCTTCAAATTGTGTTTTGTCGAACACAGAAAGGATGTAAGCTCATGCAGAAAGTTAAAAACAGCCGTAAACTGGCTGAATTTTTGCTGAATTTTAGCTCCACGGAGAGACAAGATGCATTTGCTACCAGGAACTCTGCCAGGAGCAACCAAAGAGACAAGATGCTGGATGTTTAATCAGACCTGGTTTTAACCTAAAAGTACAAGAGCATTAACATGTTTTGGTACCTGCATCTACATCACATTCACCAATGCCTTGGTTCAAAGGATGGAAGCAAATCTTCATGTTTCCCTTGGTTGTTTTGGCTTCGTGCTTACTAGGGATCTTGCTGGGAGGTTTGATGAGGTTATTATATCTTCGGGGCATATCCTTTAGAAATTCTACTTTCAAAGCACCAACTAGTACACTGAACATTATGCAGTTATCACTCAGAAGGCAGAAAAAATAAAACTTACTATAATAAGACAGATGTAACTGAAGGCTTAGGCAAAATAGACTCACGCAAACTACATCAAGAAATACAGCTGTAATTCAACATATGCGTACAACAAAAGAAGCCTTAGGAAATGAAAAATTATTATTTGAGAAGCTACAAACTTTCTATTGCAAAGTCATTGAAAAAACTATGTCTGGCTGCACATAAATGTATCAAATCATGAAGAAAACCTATAAAATCATCAATTAGTCAAGAAAATTAAATAAATATTAACTATAGTGTAAAACAGGCATCTTTCTATAAGGCAGAAACAGTAGGAAACTATCTGGCATGACATTTCAGGATTAGAATTCCTGATTTTTAAATGTAATATAGCTTATGGATAAATAAATAGTGCATAAATGTTCCATTATCTATGAAATTACGCATATTAGTACTCTAGGTTATATATAGACCTGCTGTGTGTGTATATATATCCTTGGTGCATTAACAGAGATACATTAATTGTAGTAATACATAATTATTCATGTTATAGAAAATAAGGCAGAAGAAATTTTATCCTAAACACGTGAAGTCTTCCAAAAATTTATGACTACAAAGACATTGTTAAATAGAGAAACATACAGGACCCTGAAAGACAGTCACCATCAATCCCGTATTTATCCATAGTTTCCTTCTGTATTTAACACAGTCTGTACATGTCACCACAGAGTACTTCTATCTGCATCAACATCTGCTGATAGGGCTTCTTTATTATTTTATTCAAACTCAAGGACTCTAAGGAAAAGAACTATTTAAACACTCGAAAAGTCTAAACCCCCAATTATTATGACCAGATTCATACTTTCTCTTCTGCAGCTTCATTCCTAAAGCAACACCACTGAAATGCCTTTAATTCAAAAGGAACAAAATGGTTCAAGAATAAACAAAAGACTCTGTTTCATCCTTTAGGCATGAAGGTGGCAGGACATTCTCAAAGCACTATGAAGTGCTCAAGTTGTTGCTATCTATGCAGTATCATGAAAGTCGATTTTGGTTTGCTTGATTTTCCTTACTGTCTTCCAGACAGTCTTAAGTAAGGAATGAGAGGAGATACAAAGCACTTGAAACCAAATTCACATCAGTAGTATAAAACAAATCGGGGAGTAGTAATAAATGTCAGAGCTGCAGCAGCAAAGGCAAGCCACTGCTTTTTCTCATACTTAAAGTGAAATACCTAGCTGTTATCTTTGTGCCTGCAGAGCCTCCCTATTGTAGATTCAATAATACAAGAGGCTTCTTATCAGCAGCCCGGGTGACTGATTGGAGCTGTGATATGTTTAGACAATGCACTGTATTTAACTGAATTTACAGATGCCCCAACTCAGACTGGAGTAGTAAACGCCAGAGACTAATAGGAAATTAAACGTGTACAATGGACTAACTCCATTTGCTCTCACACACTGTAATGTGTTTAGTTAACTTACTCATAGTCACACTTTATCTTTTTCTCCATGGATTCTCTAGGATATGTTTCAAATTGGTCAAAGATTAAATCTTCCTTTCATTTTTTTCCACTATTTTATTGCTGCTTTCTGTTATTATTTGCAACTCTTTCTCTTGGGCAGATAAGCTAAACAAGATGACCCCAGGTATACTCTGCCAACCCAATTATCAGCTAGTCAGGAAGTAAAGCAAGGGTACTGAAGACTCCATAATACTAATATTAATATAACATGAGAGGAACAAAATCAGCTGTTTATCTGAATGAAACTGTTTATTTAGCTCATTTGAAATTTAAATATGAATTTATGGTGAACACATGCAGGAACCCAGTTTGTGGAGGTCACTAAAGACATGGTTTAAACTAACAGTTACTTGGTATTTTCATTAATGAAAACAGAATAAAATGAGTCTACTCTGAATAAACCATTTGGAGAAGAAGAGGCTTTATGTAACTTCTGAACTTTCTTCCCTGAAGAAAGAGAGGAGTAATTGCTTTTTAAATAAATTCCAGGACTGAGCCATTTATCTGTTTGGGTCTCTTGAAAAAAATTTCCAGAACTAAGTTCTTCATTAATATATCAACCAGATTCTGGCTGTATTGAACCCACTAAATCTAAAGAATTTTTACTAATATGGAAAAAAAGAAGAAAAAAATGAAAATAAAACACATTCTCACAGTTACAAATACCTTCAGTCACTATATTTATTATATTAGTTCTGAAATTAAAAATTCAATTAAAGCTCATATTAAAAACAAAACAAAACAAAACAAAACAAAACAAAACAAAACAACAAAAAAAACCTAACAACTTTCTTCTGAGACAAAAAAAGACCCAGAAAAGGTTCCCAGATACGTAACACAAGAAGACAGAAAAGCCCTGGCACCTTTTTTTCTAAGCTACTATCTGACCTCAATACTTTTTGGGCCAAATCCTGCAGTCAAGTGGGCTGATAGATTTACCATTTGCAGAAGAAAAGACCAAAATTAGGACTACATAGGTAAACCAGCAGAATATGCCTCATCAACTTGACAGACAATAAAAGGATATTTGGAAAAAATATTCCCCCACTTTCCAAATATTAACTGCTCAAGGATATTAACTACATGTATGCTTTGTCTTTACAGAAACAGTTTTTCAATCTCCAATGGAAACAACATATCAGGATGACAGATTTTCAATCTGATCAAATAAAGGAAATACCAAGTTTCTAATTTAGAAGGTGTCACAACAAAAATGTACTTCTAGGTTTTTGGTGGGTTTTTTTGACTGGATGGTATAAAAAAAGGTGTAAATATTACCATCAGGCTTTACTTAATTTTTGCCTAAGTTGTTGAGATTTTTATCTATCTCCATTCCTCAGTGTATATCCATTATCCACATGAAAATTAATTAGGAAAACAGCAGTTTTCTAACAGTTTTCCCTTGATACAATATCTGCCACAGTAAAGATCTGAGTTTTTAAAAATTTAATTCTTACTCATTTTTTTTCCTATCAGAAAGTAGTTTATTGAATTCTTTGCTAATGCCTCACTAAACAAAGACTAATAAACCAAAAAATTATCTGGTAGAATAGGTTTCATGGAACTTTTTTTTTTTAACCAGTAGACAGTACTACAAATGTTACTTCTCCTAATCAGGTCTGATGGATATTGGAAGTAAAAGACATGGATAAATCTTTGACCAATCTTTAATTAGTATCACCAATGAAATATTTATTCTTTTACGATAAATCTAGAAACCCAGGGAAGCTGTGTTTGCATCTTTTATCAATTTAAATAATAGCTTGCTTTATTGCTTTTGTCTTAAGGACAGACAGGCTGAAAAATCATTTGTACCCACAACCAATTTCTGGCTGCCATGGTCTGTACAGTTAAGGTGAATATTTAATAATGCCATTTAGATCATGGAGACCTTCTGAATGCATAATTCACAATAATCTGTGACAGATGTGTGCAAATGTGTGTGTGTCAACTCGACAAACCAGTAAGAAAAGGAGCAGTAAAGAAGTTAAGAGTTTCTCCGATTTTCCCGCTATAAAACAACTGGCCTTTTCTATGTAGAGTCGAGTTACTTGAAACATCAAATCCTGTCCCCCTTAATGGTAAGAAACCATAGATACCTGCCTGAAGGAACCAAACATCTCTCCTAATGCTATATAAAATAAGCCACAGAGCTACATCTGTAAGCATGCCATGAGCAGAGAGCAGGTGTTCCGACTTGTGTGTGCGCGCCCACAGCCAGGACTCACAATGGTGCCACCACCACTCACGTGCAGCCACGCACACTGTGAGGAAGACTATGAAAATGGATGTAAGCAATGCACCTCAAGTTTTGAACAGAACATCAGAATACATGAAGAAAAACAAAAGGCAGAAATGCTAATTATACCTCAGCACTATACTGCTACCAGGGTATGGTGGCCACATCCTCCTGCTTCTGATTTTTGCAACAAGAGGGAATTCCTGGTGACTGCTGTCAAAAGTGACATCAACACAGAAGAACGGAGAGCATGAATGAATGCAAGGACATTCTCTGGCAAAACCAATACAAATATCACAAACACAAAGCAGATGAATGGACTCTTGAGAGCCCATAAATAACTGCAATGCTCTTGAATGTTTTTCTCCCAACTCATTAGTTGTTACTGTACTTTCCACAAACCTATCATATGTTGTGAAACATTAGTGTCTTTGCCTTCACTTTCATTTCACTACTTAGTCTAAGTAGATACAAGGACTTTATCAGGAGGGAGTTATCTGTTTTTGTTGTGTGTGCTGTAGTTTTAAGAGAGGACTGTATTGATAGCAGCATGGTGTGGTTTGTATTTGTACTTATCTGTCTGCAGCGTAATGGAGTTCAGAATTCCAACAGAAAAGCTAATAAAAAACATCCAAAATAGTAAAAGAGGGGAAAGGACTGAATATGTGAAGGGGATAGAAAACTAGACTGACATAATCTTTTTCTCAAAGTTGGAATAAAAGGATAGTCTTGTTGGAAGTATCTTTCAGGCTGTTAGGGTTTACTACTATGAAGTCCACCCTGCATTCAGTAGCTCAGTGACAGTGTTGCCAGTTAACTGCAGTGCGATGAGAGAACAGTCTTTTGTTAATCAATAGTCAAAAATGAAAAGCTAATTTAACATCTCAATCAAAAATTCAGTGGAGCAATGCCCCATGCCCATGAAGCACCATTGTGAGGACTAGATTTTGGTAGAAATCTTTTCTCTTTAGGGAAAACAAGCTGTTCAGACTTGCAAAGTAATTTTATCTCAGATAAAAATTTAGCATGAAAATTAATTTGTCCCTTTTGCTAGTTTAGATTGCTTTTATTTAAATACATTTAAATAAACCTTCCTAGGACTGATTAGATGATGGTTCAGTGTAAGGCTCTATGACATTTATTGCTATTTGTGTTATCATTACCTACACACGACTTAAGATAACTGTCACCATAATTTACACTACGCAGGGTGCACACATCCATGTACTTCATTATTCCACCTAAAAGCCCTTGCAGTTACAAACACTGCACAACCATCCCCAGGTTTGGGCCACAAACGAAAGAAGTCAGAAGGTAGAAAACATCAGGACTGACTATAGTTCATCTACCCTTAATTTCTGCTTTCTTTTGCATCAGACTTTATACAGAAAATTAGGCAAATGATGCTGAACTCTGCAAATTAATGTCCTTTTGCTGTATGTTGTTACTAGCCTGAACACATACAGCATTCCAGATAGATTTCTGAAACTGAGAAAGATACAACGATTTGCAGTATTTGCAAGCACAGAAGTATTTTCTTTTGTGTGCTTTGTCAGCAATCTCTTAACACTTAAATTGCAGAACTGCACCACTGAGTGTTACTGGACCTCACCTTGTAAAAGAAAACTCTGGATGAGAAAGGGTCACTTAGCAGGGCTAGGAATAGTCTGACCCATTTGTCTTCCCCCAGTCCCATGCTGAGTGAGCTTATGACCCAGGGATCTGGGTCAGTCTCAGAGGTCAACTTTGGGGACAAGAATAAGGTACTTATTTATATGTGTTCTTTTTCTTCTTTCCCCAAGAAAATGTGTTTATTTGTTTTAGACCAAACTAAGGCTCTCAAGGCAGCAAGGGCCTGGCTACTCCATAAGCTAAATTTGTATTGGGAGACAGCCACACGGTTCCCTGTCCTTCCCCATTCCAGGGCCACAGCAACTCCATAATTATTTATGATATTGTCAGCCTGACAAAATTTTCATGATAAATGAAAGCAAAAGAAGAACAAAGACAATTTTTCACTATTTGTAAACCAGCATGTGCTGGATGGAATTTTACAAGAGAAATCGTAAACATTTCTTATTCCAAGACAGAGTCTTTGGCCAAATAATAAAATCCCGCAACAAATAATGGAGATAGAAAACCTTCTCAGGTTAAACATTGGCAAGACTAGTAAATAATATGTGTTAAGTCCCTCAAAGAAGAGGGATTCTTACAAACTCTGGTTTGTGTTCTCTAATCTCTGAGAGGTCAAGAAAACACACTGTGCTTTTTATTAGGAAAGGAACTTCCCAGTTTTGACATATGACGACAAAAAAACCTTTCTCCCAAAACGGAAATCATAATATAGTCTCAGCACTAATGGAAAAATATTCATAGACCTCACTGGGCAGGTTCACACCTTCAATCCCAATCAGAAAAATGTCATTGCAGAAAACATATGCAACTCTCCAGGCTCATATAAATTTCAGGGGGGGTCTGAGATTTTGATTTTAATTTTGGCAAATGGGAATTTGACCTGGGAGTACAGTCCCCGAAACTTTCATAAGAAAGGGAGAAAAGATTGTGCATTTCAAAGCTTATGGGGTCAACCAAAATACTCACAGTTGAGTGCTGAGACTTCTACTGCTGTCCTGCTCCAGATTTGAAGACCTTCAGTCTGCAAATGGAAGGATCAGCTTGGACTGACAACAAGGTCAGGGAGGTGCTGTACAAATGTTCAGCATCGAAATCATGAATAGTGTGCCTCATGTGAGAGGCCAACTGTAAAAACTAAGAAAGGCAGATGCCTGAAAAAGGAAGCTGTAAAGGGTTGGGAGAAGGGGCTGAGAGAGAGAAGAGAGATGTACAAATCCTTTTTTTCCCCCTCAGTAACCACCCTGAAAAAAACCCAATGATGAGAAAGATTTTGTCCAAATGTTACCATTTTGATTTCAGTTTTGGCTTTCATGGCTCTTACCATGAAAGGGTGTACATCCAAAAGCAAGGTTTGGCCTACCTACCCAACGTATCTAATGAGCACATAACATTTTGGCCTTTATCAAAGCTTCCAACAATACCAGAAAAAGGCAAGATTTTCCACTGGAGAAGGCAGTTTTGTTTGTTTGTTATTTAAAGATCTTACAGTATTTTTAAATCTTCCCTTACCCATTTACATGCAATAATGTAACTAAAAACATGCCCAATATATAGCTGAAAGTTCACAGAACTACTGTGTTATCACCAAATAATTTTTCCTATCCCATGTTTTGTAAACTAGGTGACTTAAGGGTCTTCAGTTTTAAAGATGTTTAAGTTATTTAAGAGTAGAAGCTAGCTTTTCAAACTTGAATAATTAACACATTATTAAATCAATAATCTCCTCCTTTTCTAAAAAGAAAAAACCCCAAAAAAACGCTATGCTGTTATGTCTAAACTTACAAAAAGAGCAACTTCTTGCCTTGCTACTACAGTGAAATATCATTTACAAGCTTTTCAGGCCCATGTTGTCTATGTTGCACTAAATGTGAAAACTGCCTCCCTGATTCTGCACCATGCTTTACAAAAGAACCACACCGTTTGCAGATCAAAGGGAGACGATTTATGCTTTCATCCCAGCTGACGGACGATTAAATTAAAACAGATCAGCAGTACAGTGCATGGGCAGGTGGCTTTAGCTGCCACTGTCGGCCTCAGAGCGATTAAATTGCGGTGGAGATGGAGGGCCTTCCGCTCTCATTCCCGCACTTACAGATCAAACGGTGACAAATGAGATGTTACTGCTCTTGTAAAGCAAGGCTACAATCTGTCAAAATCCAACATAATTTGTGACCCTACGTGACATCCTCTTTCTCTTTTTTTTGACATTTGAATACAGTGATTGTACTGGAGTCAAGTCCATTTAAGTGAATATAGTCAATTCTATCTAAAGGAATACAGCCTGTTAGCTCCAACATGGTAGCTGAATATATATCTGGTTAGTACTTCAGCGACCCTTTGTGTTAAGTGCATACCATTAACAATGAATTCTGATTTTTCCAAGTTATATAATTTGATATCTTGACAGCTCAGACACTTGAAGCACCACTATTTGTTTTAAATGGCTTTATTTTATTGTTTAAATGTCAGTATCAAAATAAAGTAATGCATACAGTCTTGTCAGATCTAGTGCAGTGGGAAGTGTTGCTGTGAGGGGAAAAAAAAGGCCTTGAGAGAGTTTGTTCTAAAAACGGTCCAAAAAGTCAATTATGTCTTTTGTTGCATCCCTGAATGACTTGCAAAATTTTATTTACACCGGGTCTTCAGTTTTATGGGTGAGCTTATCCAGGTACTGAGGAAGGAAGCACAAAGGGACTGCAGCATCTTACTTTAAAGAAACAGTCATACTAATAATTAAAACCTTCAAGTAAACAAAAACAAACAAACAAACAAAACTCAAACCAAAACCAAAAATCCCCCACAAAAAAGTAACTGCATCTGTATTAATTTTTAAGCATTTGGAAAAATTACCATAAATTGGCATGGTATCATCTGGAAGATCAAGAGTATGAACTTTACCCTAAACTGCAAATTAACACAGTAAGTGAAAATCTGATTTGGAGAATACTTTCAATCATTGACTTAATCTCTCTGCTCATGCTTTTCTTTGAAGGAATAAATACATTTTACAACACAGCAAGGCTGTTAGAATGTGACCATATCTTATTTCCAGTAACTCTGGGGTTAAAAAGTTCTTCTTCACCACAACCAAGAATTTACAGCATTTATCGTTCTCTTAACGTTTTAAGGTGGGCAGTTTAGCTATCTACCACAAAGCAGTCAAAGATCTGATCTAGGGGCTCTTTATATTTTCTGTTGACCATTGATCTTTGGGCAGGATAACTATATCCTCGAGGGAATTAAGTTAGAACAGCTTTATTTACAAAGGATGAAGATGCATACAAAATCTCTCAAGTGAAAATCTTAGGAGAAAAACAGATAAAGTACATGGAACAGTATTTATATTTAAAGACTCTACAGGACACACTGGTTCTTTCTGAGCTCAGTCAAAATTTAAGTCACAACTTCTTTCACCTCATTTGCATGCATTTCCCTATTGACCATATAGATCTTAAAACTGGAAACAGCAATATATTTGCTAGTAAACACACCCAGCAGCTAAGGTGAATGCCACAAATCTCCTGTAGCTAATCTGCCATGTGCAGAAAAACCCAGCTGGTGGCTGGCGCCATATTTGGCAAATCATATACACTAATCCTTCCTTATCATGATGACCCCTGTAGCCTGTCTAGGCTTCAAGGCCTGTCAACACCCCATTGTTACTGATTTATAAAAAGGAAGACTGGGCCCATGTGCCATGCTCTATCCTTCCAACCTTGCCTATTAAAGGCAGGGTCTCTGCAGCATCTGACACAGGGAGGGGGCATGTATATATTTACATGGGCAGCACACGGCACTTCACCCTGACCAGAGCCCTGAGAGCACTGCAGGGCCCCGGGTCAGCAGGCCTGTTGTGGCAGGAGTGCATCCGAGGTGTCTGCAGTAGCTTATCCCTACAGCTGTGCTAGGAATTGCACATACCCTCGCCCAGGATGCGCTGGCTTTACCATGCCAGCAGGGAGAGGATGTGCAGAAAACCCCTCCAAAATAGCGGGCTCACAAACAGGGCCATAACACAGGAAAGCCAGAGCAGCAACATCTAAGTACACCATTTTTTCTTGTTATCAACTGCCATGGGGAACTACTTGCTCCAAATTCAGTATTGGGCATTAAATACATTACCCAGAGGAGCAAGGTACCAGCTGAGCTGAAGAGATGTTTCCCATGCTTCAATGAGAGGGGAGCACAGCAAACCACCCACCAATACCAGTTACTCCAGCAACTTCTTTGCACTGGCATCTGCACTTTCTTTTAAACTGCAAGATCGGTGTGGTCCAGGGATTGTCACACAGTGCTAAATCCCATCCACGGAGCTTGAAAGAAACAGCAACAAATGTTTCTGTCCTGTTAATACACATGACTATTAGAACATGATCTGTTATTTGCAGCAAGATATCCTACTGTAATGACAACCATAGCGTGGGATTGCCAACTGGCCCATGTTTAGAAGTGATTACTACCTTTTTATGCGTTCTACTCAATTCCAGGTTTGTAAAGGCTGTTCTAATTTTACAGGCTGCCACAAAACACAAAGCTGATCTCATTCCACTCTTTTTCTTTCCCTCATCTCTTTAATTCTGATGTAGATTCTGTACCAGTCACAGGGGAAGCAGGATAGGCTTTCACCTTTGACTGTAAGCATGATAGAAGGGGAGAGAAAGGTGGCAGAAACATTATTAACTATAAAATATTTTCTGTTTCTCTAAGATGAGAATAAATTGTCCCCATACGACTATGTTGTATAAAGATAAACTGTTCTCCACCCTTTAGCAATCCTTTACTACCTCAGGGTTTTCCTTCGACCTCCCTAAAAAACCCTCTGTGTTGCTTCCCATGAATAACATATTTTAATAATTTAAAATATGTTCTGTTTTTTGGGGGTTCTTTTTTCCCCTTGCTGCTTGTTATGTTTTTCAGTGGCTCCTTCAGATTCTGCACCCAACCCATATCTATTGTTTCATTAATGAGGCCAGCTAAGAGTCATATATTTCGATTTAGCTTCCTGGGCAACAAAATGGAAGCACGTGTGTGGGTAATGCTAACACAACCAAAGGCCTCCTAGGAATAGAGTGAGAACACAGTGCCTTTGATTTATAAATAGATATCACTATTTATAATGCATAAACAAAACGTTTCATGATTTGTAACACTAAGCCCAGGCAGTTATATTGTTTAAAAAAAACCAAAAACACACAACCAAATGCCTACTGTCTGCAGAAATAGAAACACTTATTTACGCAAGCATCATGAGGGCACAGGGGCTGATACTATATGAACTCCTGCCAATTAAATGAGGTACTTGCTAATTACTGTCCCATATCTACTAGGACCAAAGGGGCAGAACAGTGCCATGTGAGGCAACATGGTGTCATGTAGCAGAGCTGAACCCAGTCCAGGTTAGATTTAATGTTCAAAAATGATCACGTACTGTATTACTCATGTCCAGCAACAACATTTTGATTGCAGGAATGCTAAGCTCCTGGTCTTAACCACAGCCAGCACTTGTTGCTACTGAAAGATTAATGTTATCTCCGCATTTAAGTAACCCTCACATATGGCCAAAATTAGACTGTAAGAAGTCCAATGGTCTGGGAGTGAAATTGTTTTTAGCAGCAGCCTACAAATGCATTGCTTGGGCAAACTATCTGTGTCCCAAGGGAATGCTGCCCATTCTGTGCAGTCTAATGGTGCTTTCCATGAGCAGTGGCACCATCAGCACCTTGTGTATCATTGCAGAAATACTTCAGGAGAGGATAAGTCAGTTCCTTAACTTCTACTGGGCATGGTGAAGCTCAAAAAATACGTAGATGAGTAAAGGGGGAAATTGAAATAATGGAGGTAATGTCCTATTAGAATATAAGGGTTTTGTTTTTACAATTTTAAACTCCATCAATGCTATTTCAGTGCTGAGTTCTGTAACTAGTATTTTCTATTTCTCCTGAAACATCTGCATTTGTCACTCGTTTTGGCAAGTGTACTGCTAGCTTACTGCTCACTGCTTCTGGCTGTGGAATGAACAGAGAAACATCTATTTTACTTCCAGTTCTAACATGTCTGATAGCCTATGCTTCCAGACAATAAACTCAATAAAAAGAAAAACAAAAATCCAAAGACAGGCCTGTGTGAAAGTCCCACTACTCGTATTTGAACAAAATTGCATAGAAATTCAAAATAATCAAAAGAAAAAAGCTGGAAAATTTATCTTTTACCAGGTGTAGTCACAGAAGTCTCAAGATTTTAACAAGTGTTCAATGGGTTATGGATCGGGCCTAATTTATAACTAAATTTCCATAATCGATACTGCTGGTTAATGATATTGATAGTTTACTGTTGTGATTCCAATAGTAAAATTTGTATCGTTAAAACATGGCACAAAAATTAATGCACATATTGTATTCCATCACAAAATAATTCAAGCATACAGTTGCTGGTATACAGGAGACAGGAGCCATTAACATTTGATGGACAAGTCATGGTATTAGAACAATAATTGAAAAAACAGATGACCTACTGCTGTTTTCATGCTATTTAGGGACATCATAAAACATTGTAGTATAGTAAAATTGAGTTTATTTTTAATGTGAGACTAAAATTAAACATCACTGGAATCAAGCCTCAGGGTTTTCTTTATCACTATACATTGATAATAGAATACCTAAAGTACTCATGCTTGCAAAAAATTAAAATTTTTAGAACACTCAGAGAGACTTATTTCTGCGAAACATTCTTCTAAGCACAGGACCTTAAATCATGTTGCACAGGGTAGCTTATTTGGGACATACAGTTGTATTTTAATTCCTCTTTAATTGCTTGCACATAACTATTAATATACAAACAAATATTTACCTGGAAATGCTTCTCTTGAACACTTCTCTTTTACCACAGACTACCCCTCTGACAGCAAGCTGGCTTCTATTTAAGATTATTTGTTAAATTTTGCAATTTAAAACTAATTTCTCTCTTCTAACAAGGTAATCCTGAGCAGGACTTTCAAGCACTGCAGACCTAATGAACCTCAGGCAAACACAGAGATAAAACCCACAGAACAGCATTACAGGACTCCATGTGGGATGGCACACTTTTAAAAAAAATCTTTCCAAACAGGACAGTTTTCATTCTGTTAGGACAATCCCATCAGAACTTTCAGTCTCACCATCTTTTCAAGCTTTTAATCTTCATCTTTTTCATATTGTTCCTATTGGGTCTTACTGGGGTTTTTTAAACTACTGGCTATGACCGTGCTTTCACAAAATTTTGAACTCTGGAAAAAAATACATCTCTACTGATAGCTGAACAGAACCATTTAGGAAATATTTCTTCAATTAGTTGCACAAACAAACTTTGCCTAAACGAACTCTCAGCCTGTATTCCTACAAATCAAAA
The DNA here is from genome assembly GCA_013396955.1 of Regulus satrapa. NCBI lineage: Eukaryota > Metazoa > Chordata > Aves > Passeriformes > Regulidae > Regulus > Regulus satrapa. The sequence goes on along the minus strand of VWZN01011593.1, from coordinate 558,951 downwards.
CTGCTTAAGAGCTTTTTTTCTTTTTTTTTAATTGGCTGTCACTGCTTTTGTTCATTCCTGATGCTCTGTGCAAGGAGAATTGAGCCCACTTGCCCTTCCTATCTGGCTAACTTCAACAGAAGCTATTTTGTGAGCACTTGTACACAAAGGATGCCAGACTGAGTATTTTCTGTACTAGAGTGACTACCTTGCTGCTACTACTAATGTAGCAATGTGCTTAAGTTTCCATGTTGTCCTCCACATATTGTACCAAACATACACTTGTAGAGGGCTGAACCTGCTTTACATGATCAGTTAGGACTCAATTTGCAACTTTGCTCTGCAAACTCGGGAGAAGACGCAAATTCATTTCAGTGAGATTCACGTGCCCTTTCCCAAGCCTGGATGTGGCAAAGCCATCTGCAACCTACTTTATCACACACCAGACAATGGGTAGGACACCACAGTTCAGCAATAAACATTTCACACTAATAGCATAAAAGTGACTAACTGGTTATTGCCCTGTTGTTCTTTAGACAAAGAACTCCCTCTTTCTTGTCTCTCAATACAGACAAAATCTCTTCTTTGTGCCCAACACAGCAAAAAGAGGGATGAGAGGAATTTATGCCCTGTCCACTCTATCCTCTTCACAAAACTAGGTTTATTTATGGCTCAAGCCTGCTACAGTCCATGATCTTCATTGCTATCTTCAACATGTCACTACTGACACCCAGCAGGACTTCCCACTCATGGGTTTAAGCCCTCTGTGTACTTCAAAACTGACAGACAGAGAAATAAAAAATCAAGATTAAAACTACTTTTCTTCAGATACGCTGAGTATGGACACTTTCTGACTTCAGTAAAGTAAGAGTAGACCATGGGCATTCTGAACAAGACTGTTTTACACGGATGTCCTTGGGAAAAGAGAAAAGGGAAAGAGAAAAACTTTAAAGGGAGGAGTTCAGGCTCATGCACTAATATTTGTAAAAGGAAGAATAAGGGAAAATGGTAGTTGAACTGAGAAAGTTTACTTATAGACTGTGTGCCAACTAGCGTGCACCAAGATGACTTTTTTTTTTTTTTAAAAAAAATAAAGCTCTTGGACAACCCTCCTGCACAGTTCCTGGCTCATTTGGAGATCCTGTCCCAACATGACTTCAGAAGGTTCTCAGTGTCTGGCCAACAATGAGGACAAGAAAGACAGAAGCATTACCTTAAGACTGCATTCAACAAAAACCTTTGTGGCCTGTATTCCATGGGCTCATGGTGATGCACTGGTTCAAATAAACTGAAGCAGAACAGACGTACGGTTGTTAAGAGAAACTGATGATTATCAGGCATTGTGACTTAAACTGGTATTTCAGAGAAAAAGGGTATTAATTCTATACATATTATATTGATTTAAACTAAATGCATGTGAACACTCAGCAGAAATAAAGGAAAGGAATCATCTGTTGATGGACAAAACACTAACTTGTGTTGTAAGAGGAAAAGGAAAAGAAGAGGAGAGAGAAAATATATCCTATAATGGAAGAAGTTCAGGCTATTCTTTTCCCAAAATGTATGCATAACTACAAACATTAACACCTGCTATTTTTGAAGCAACAGCAAATCCCAAAGTATTTTACAAATCAAGAATATATTGAAAAAAGAGAATAAGCATGGGGTCAAATCAAGCAGATAGCTCATAGCGATGTTGTGCACTAGTACAGGATGGGAAGTAACATTAATAGTTTACATCATTTGAATTAGAATTTCAGGTAAGAGTCCTTTCTAGAGAAAGAAAAAAACTTAAGATTACATTGCCATAATACACCAAAGCAATGGGGAGTAGTTAGACATGAGAATGGGAAGGTTTTAACTGTTACAACTTCCAATTTAGACCAAAAAAACCCCAAACCCCAAAAAATAACAGAAATAAGAAAGTATCATCTCAAAAATTATTCTAGGGGAAGCTTATCTGTTGAAATGTGAAGAGTGGAGCCTCAGATACACAGAAATATTCAGGAATATGGAAATGGACAACTTTTAAATGACTTTATCAAAGTTATCAAAGTTCTAAAGATGTTCATTCAAAGAGGGAAAAGCAATCAGTATTAAGCAAATAAAACTCACCTGCATCTATCTAAAGCATTTTATTAAACACAAAGCTGATGGTGAGATATTGCAAATGGTTAATGCCTGGGGCTTTCATTTCCAGATACCTGGGTTCAAAGCCTTGCTCAGGCCACAGCAAAGCTCATTCACAGATTTCACAAGCCAAATTTTGATAGCCATTTCCCTGAAATACTGACTGTATCTTCCCTTTTGTTTCCAAAATTTTTAACTTCAGCACTAAGACCCATCTAACCCATACGTATTTTCATCAAACAACCACTTCACATTGGCATAATTGGCCACCCCTTTTCACAAGAGGCCCAGTACAGAATAAGCAGGCTATAAGTCATGCCTAATGTACACCTGCAATAGAAACTGGATGAACTTGCCCGCCATCTTCATCAATTTACTCGATAATATGATTGTCATCATGTTCCTGCAGATCTTTGAAGGGGACATTAATGTAAGGATTATTTATATAAAAAAGACATTGTGATTTAACACCCAAAATCCACACTCAAAATATCCTAATAACTCAGTTTATCCAGAAAATAATGACTAGCAACTTCTGGAAAATCAATCTTACCATGCCTTTCTATGATTGTCTTCTTATTGTTAAAAAAAATGCTTCTACTTTAGGAAATGAAAAGAATCATTTCTCTTTCCTAGAAACGTCTTTGTTCCCCAAAATTTTCTCATCATCACCTTTTCTAGAGCAGAGATTAATCCTCATTTTATCCCTTAGAGAAAAACAGAGAACCACAAAGGAGAACTGCAACATTAATCCATTAATTAGTAAAGCTGGCTGATTTACTAGAACTACACACTGCAAAAAATACTACTGTTGTGTTATTCTGCTGTTTTGTTCGAGTTCTGGCACTTTGATACTCAGTTCTGTTTCTTAAAATACCAAACTTAACTTTACACTTCTATTCTGCTCCATCTAGTGGATTATTGATTTTTGCAATGAAAGCTGCAACAATAGTATTCTAATATACCATGCTGGGTTAGCTATTAGGACAAGGGACCATGTTCAAATGATTATTTTTTTGGCTTTAGATGAAAGAAATTAAGTCACATTCCTGGGTATCTGGATAAGACTATAGGATTCTGGCAGTGTGTTCAAGCAACATAAATGGGAAAATTGTGTCATTTAATTATATCACTGAAATGAGACTAAGTAAGGGACAGGCCTTGATTATAAGGGACAGGTGGCAAAATTTCTCCTGGTGCTTGCACAATTTACTAGGTCAGTCCTGGGGAAAAAGAATATTCCATGCCTGTGTTGTTTTGCTAAAACATCAATATCCTCCAGGCTTCATAGCCTAGATTTCAGAGTGTTCTTCCTGCACTTCTTGATAGGCTAAATGAAGTTACACACTCGATAAGCTGCTTTTTTTACATTATAGGAATCGTTTTGTTCAACCAATGTGCCTTCAGTACACTTAAAATTGTGGTGGGCTTTTTTCAGTGCAATGCCATTTGTAATACTTTTTTAAAGACTGCTGAGCAGGTCTTCTGCTAAGTTTTCAGAGGGATATTTAAGGAAATGAGAGTTTGATTGATGAGAAGAAAAATTAGGTAATTAGCTCACCTTCATGTGTAGTTAATTTCAAATCAATGCAGCTTTTAATGGTAAGAATATTTGGTGATTTTTTTTTTTTCAAAAGCAAATATAAAAATACTTAGCCAACAAAAACCCCCGCATCAGTGAATCAACAGTGCTTGTTCATACATGGAATCATTGGAACCAATGACTCAAAGATAATGCTATTTACATGTCTGGTAGGCGAGGTGTAGGATGTATGCTCTCTGAAGCAATTTACAGCAGAAGAAGAAAATACTAATTTACTCTCCCAAAGCACAAAAAGTTACTATGTTATGCTTGGTTTCAATCAGGAATCTAGCTGCCAAAGCTTTAAAAAAGGGTCTATAACTACAAACACCAAAAGTTAATTGAAATATTAATTCCAAGGTCTCTTCCAAATAATTGGGGTTTCTTTTTAATTCTTACTGTTTCTAGTTTTCTTTTCTTTCTTCTCTCTAACATGATAGGCAGCTCCAGTAGTCAGTTATAACTGGATGAGATAAGACTAACACCAGATTGATTTGCTTTTCAGGCCTTTATTGTAATAGTATGCAGCCATATAGCACTTTCTATCAAAGAATCTTGAAGTGTTCCATAAATATTAATTCAATAAGCCTCACAACATGCAGGTGAGCTCCATGTTATTGTATCTATTATATTTTTGCTGGAGGCACTAAGGAGAAGTGTCTTGTTCTGGAATAGAAATTAAGTCTTGATTCCAATCGTTGGAGTTAATCACTAGAATTACTCACTCCATGAAAACCCATCTGCCCCCAGATCAACAGAAATTTTGTCACTGACTTCTGCAGAGCCATGATTGAATGAAAAGACAAAATTCTTCCTTAGTAATTTGCAACTAAAGGCTACTTTTTAGGTTCAATACCCTGCATTAGTTATTATATCTTCATTAAGTTTCCTCCTAGAAACAGACGACTCACTTCAACAGAGAAGCCTAAGTATTTTCAAGATTTTAAGTATGCACACAATTGATCTGATACATTATAACAGCTCAGGTTATATGACAATATATTCCTTTGCTCTGTGCTGCTGTAATTCATGAGAGTCAGAGTTCTGACTTTGCAAATAGAATGGAAGACTTAATTTTCAGAAGTGACTTCCATTTTTACATTCACAATTTTGCAATCATAGTTGTGAGAACAGTGATATGCATTAAGGTAATTGATTGTGCTTTGAAATCAAGTAATCAAATGAGCATCAATTAAGGCTGCAAATGTTTGAAGCCACAGAACTACAAAGCAAAATTATTTTTCCTTGTAAGCTTCTAGCAAAATACACTATGCAAAACTCTGTCTTCTTTCTGGATCAGCCTCATACCAAATATTTAGTGAATATATTTAAGATTCATTTTGGGTGATAAATTAATTTAATAACTGAGAGGTCTACATGTGGACTTTTTCTATTTCAATATCTCTTTTATACTTAACCAACTCCCACAAAAAGATATGTACCTCCTATGTACCACAGTGCCTAACTTCTTCCATCTGGCCCACCAAACAGAGCTGGAAACTGAAGAGAGACCCAGGCTTCCTGTACAAAGCATGGAGGAAGGCAGGCTCTCAGGGCAGAACAGAAATGAGCCAACACACACATACTGCTGCCACCTACACCTAGTTTATGTCTACAGTTTATGACTAACTTTCAGACCTGTGCATCCACCAGGCTTCCTGGAAATACCTTGCTCCCTTCAGGACTCTTGGCCTCCTATTCCATTTCTGCAGGAAGGTAGGTCAACGTGCCTTTTCTCCAGTAAACTTGGATTTCTTCTCTTAAAAGGTATAACCCCAGTTCCTTCTGGTTTAGAGCCCTTACACAGATTTAACACTCTCCTGTATATAAGGAATGAAAAGGTATTCCAGCTCCCAGGAGAAAAACTCTCTCTAACTGTTAAGTGAGAGTGTGGAAAAACTAAAGCAATCACCCTGGCTGCAGAACCATCACCTCTCCCTTTGCACAAGCTGGCTGCTGCTGAGGCACCGCAGCGGGATCCCCAGGACAGCAGAGCGACTGCGGACGCTGCGCGTGGTGTGCCCGTGTGCCAAGGTGTGACAGGGTGCTCTGAGAACGCCTGCCACATCAGGCTCTCAGGGGACTCAGAGGAACATTCTTGCTTCCAGAGCTAAACAGAAGATACCTTGTGAGCTGTTCAGACCTGTCAAAACAGACACTCCTGCATTTGCACAGAAGTATGATGCTATAGATGGCTACAGAAAATTTAAGGGCACTCTAGAAACTACAGTGGCATGAACTCCAACACCTGGGAAATTCCACTTTTAAAAGATATCTCAGGACCACCACTTAGGATTAAAGCAGATAAATTCCACCAATCTTTTCAGTTCACGTAACTGAAGTATATTGGTGGAAACATTTTTGCTTGGATTGTCATTATATACACAAAACTCCCTGAACCTTAGGCAATCCTTTAACACCCCAAGTTAATATTAAAAGAAAACAAAAAACCCCTACCTGACTACTTTTGAGGTCCAAGAAAGGGCAAAACAACTTTTCAAGATTGTTTGACTACTCAACCTGGATCTGCAAATACCTACTACTGCAGATAAGGTTTGGTGCTTTACTGATTCCAGTGCAACTACCAGGAAAATCCCGTCCCATAATAAGTGTTGGCAGCACCGCATCCTGAAATTGTAAACTCCCGAGGCACAAACCTGTCTATAAAACTCTTGGACATCTAAGATTCTATAAAAATAATAATGCATTCAGCTTTATGCAATTTTCAGCTGAAAATCACTCAATCCCTCTTTCTCTGCCCTTCCTCCTCCACACAGTTACCACAGAAATTTTGCTCTGTTAGGGTAATATATATTTTTAATGCAAAATTTCAACAGGAACCATTTTTTATGGTCTACTAATAAACCCTTGAAAACAGGGATTTATAATGGAAACAGTGACGGACCCTTAACTACAGTGTACGCAACCATAATAAAAAGAATTAATGTAGTCAATTTGTACTACTGTTCTCAGAACAAAAAAAACCTCTATTTCAACTGCAATCCTTTCAACAGCTGATTGGCAAGCCTGTCCATTTCTAGTCTGCAGTGTTGTCAGTTGTCTTCAACATGATAATGAGCCTGTCACCATATTCAAATAGCCCTGTGACAGCATGTTTTGTGAGCATGACGTCCACTGCAAAGGGTCTGTCAAAAAGCACCTTTCAGAAAATGAAAAGAGAATGTTTTTCTGATGATAAATCTAATTTCTTCGTAGCTAAAAGAGTGAGATTTTTCATCTGATTTTGTCAGTGTTGTGTTGCATTTGTGTCTTCAGATAATCCTGGGTTCTGACGTATAACATTTTAAAGTTATCTGTAAAGACAAAGTGAAAAATAATAATCTTTTTTGAGTTCACTGGAGGCTTTGCAGAAAACTGCAGTGCTGCTGCCTTCCCATCAAATTAAAACTGGAGGGGGGAGGGAATGGCATGGAAGGGTAGCTTGCAACCAAAAGCAAATAAGGCTCCCAGTAAAGATCTCAAAGCTTACACACGCTAGGGTCTCCACTCTTCTCCAAACAGCCTATTAAAAAAACCTCCCTTGCTCTGTGTGGTCCTAGTTAAGTATGACCAGGTTGCATGAAATTCCCTGGCTTTCAGACCAAGGCTGCAGAATGGAGACACAGGCAGAGCTTCCAAGCACTGAAGCAATTCAGGAGTGTGTGTTCCACACACTGTGTATTCCACGTACAGCTGCCACTCGTGATACTTGTCAGCTGGGGAAATTTTCACTGAAAGAAAAATGTGAATGTGTTGGCAACACAGACTCTTCTCCATGTGTCTAAGCATCTTCTATTAATATCAACGGGAAGTATACAGGTACATTGAAATACAGCGGTTTATTTTCCCTGTTAACAACAGCTGCCCTTTATTTCACTTCACCTTTTAGGATTCTTTTCACCAGTAGGTGATTGAGGAGTTCACATGTGAAGGGAAGAGCTAAAAAGAGAAATGTAAAACTCCAAATGAACAAGCAATAAACCTTTCTCCCTTTCAGTTACTGCGTGAGAAAGGGGTGGACACGGCTGGACTTTGAAGTCCCAGGCTGAAAGACACATTAACCTCGGAGCAGAAGTTCCACTTCTAGCTGTGCCTTTAACACCACATGTGACTTTTACAAAGCAACTCTCGTTCTCTTTCTCTGAGGTTCAGTATTGCAAAATGGGGGTATTACCATCTCTGCATCACAGGTGTTCTCTAAAATGGAAAAAATATATTCTCTGAAAATTTTTTTAACAAACTCATGACGCACTCACTGCAGAAAAATCATGCTGCACAAACCCAAGGTGTTTCAAAAGCATTAAACAAGTTTGTTTCCTTAAATATGGGTGAAAACCAGCAAACCTGTAGCATTAGGATAGTAAACATGGACTTCCCCTGCTAACTACTGAATAGTATCAAAATTAAGTATTTCCTCAGTACTACTACCATGTATTTTTCAGGCCACTAAGAATATAAGGTTGACAGTCACAAAAGGCTGTACCTGCAAGAATCTGGTGAATTTGTATGAGATTAGGGGCAGACAGATACTCCAAGTGTGAAGGCACAAATTATCTTTACCCCTTAGCCATCTTCAACATTTGTCTTTGAAAGGACTTCTCTGCCTTTGTCTCCCAACCTCAATTTTTTTCCTTCTGCTTACACAGATGAATAAATACTGATATTTATTCTGTCTATAATTCATGATGAAAAATTATGAATGAATAAGAAATTTGATTAATTCCAAGGTCTACCAAGCTGAAATAAGACAATTGTACTGAAAGTCTTTTTGTTGTTGTTGTTGTTGTTATTGGGTTTTTTTTTGTTAATACAAGGAGACCTTAGTATATAGGATCTGTATTTTAAATTTGAAATATACAACATGGTATGTCACCCTTGAGCATGTAATTCAATACACCCATTAACTGAATAAAATGCTAAGGTAGGATTATTACTAATTTTTTTAAGTGAAGGCAACTAGGCAATATGCAGCTTTAGACAGCACAAATGGACAATCAACAATAAACATGACTGATTTTTAAATTCTTCATTGCTCAGCTGGAGGGAAGTATTACAAGGCCAAAAAGCAGCGCTATGGACAGCTGGCTTTGTGCAGTACCAGTTCTCTGCCTCAATTTTCAAGCCATTCATTTTTTTGGTGGGGGGGGGAGGGAAAAGCCCCTCCCCCCAAAAAAATAAAAACAAAACCAAAAAAAACCCCAACCTAAACTAGGCCATACAAATGTACAAAGAAAGCTTGGGTCTCTAGGACTTCCATTGTCTCAGGGAGTCGTCACCACCCTGAACCCTCATTAAAGCTGAAGAGATGCGGGAGCGGCATTAAAATGAATGCAAACCATTTGCCGCAATCTTCTGCTCACACCATCTCCAAATGAAGGCAGGCATTGCATAATCCAGGCAGCTCGAGCTCCTGACAGGTGGATGATTTATGCTCATAGTCGGAAGAATCGGAGAGCCTGCAGAGGACACAGCGTGAGCAAGGTGGTGGCGAGACAGATGCTCTCAGTGGGCTTGCAGAGGCTGGCAGGCTCCAGCTAGCTCAGGTGCAACTTGAACACTTTAGTACTGAACTCATATTGCCTAGATTCCAGCACAGCAAGATACCATTTACAATATTATGTACAGTAGATATACTATCAAACCTATCTGTGTGCTGTTTATCTATGTGTGTGTACACACACACACAGACAAAATACATATATTTTTCACATTTGCAGTTCAACTTACTGTGGTCACATACACTTTGCACGTGCATATTCTCCAATGAAGAAGAAAGGGCAGATTAGGACAAATTCTGCATTGTTACCGCCACATAGCATAAGTGAAACCACCAGAGTTGAACAGATGTAAGTGGGGGAAGAATTTGGCTCTAGCTTTCAGAGAACAGGGATGGATACTGAAAATCCTTTCGGTTTTAAGAGTGTTTGAAAGCTAGAAAAGAAAATGACCAGAGAAAAAATCAAAACACCCACAGGTCCAAACATGGTGGGATATTCTCATCACTTACAATATCTATCTGTAAATCACAGAAAATGACACAATTACACCATTTTGCAAAAAAAGCACAATATTAGCAAAATATAATGTAAATGACCCTCATGTCATCTACTCCAATCTCTTGATGTCATTATTTCTACTGACTTATTCAGAGATATTTAAAAATCCGACCCAAAACCACAGCGTAATTTCCAACCACATAATTCAGCTTCCTTTTCAAAAAGGAAGTAGAAATGGGGGTTTGACCTTCACTTCTGTAAGCAAGAAACTGGTCTATTAAAATAATAAATAAATGGAAATACAGCCGTGCAAACAAGATCTTATACAGGTTTATGCCATAGCTCAATATGTTCTTTTCTTCTTTAATAGAAAAGGCAAAGTCAGGACTAAATTATCCTACCTTAAGCATATCAACAAAATAAACAATTCACCTGTCTCATATCAGACCCTCCACATTTTCCGATGAAACGTGTCACTTAATTAAGTATGCAATTTTCAGGGGCAACAGAGGAGTTAAAGAATTCAAATGTGCACACTGCAGGTTATCTGGGTTGAATCTGGGACTTTGCTGACTCTCAGCTCCTTTCCACTTTAGCAGATGGGGTCAGAGGTGAAACTGCAGACGAGAATTAAAGACACATACATCCCTTTAATCAGATAACACATTCAAAGACTTGCAAATTCCCAAGAAGCCACTTTACAGGCACGTGTCATAGGCTATTCCATAAAGGGGGAGGGAACAGTGAGGAGGAGGGAAAGAGGGCTTATTTCAGCTAACCAGTATTAAAAAGGGCAGAAAAATAGAGAAAAGAATTGGGAACAAAATCAGTTATTCCAAATTCTTTCTCATTGTACACACCTCCCTAGAGAACACCACCAATGTCAGAAGCCTTAACACTCAGCATTCAAATGTTTTTCCTAACTTCATTAATTAGCTGTGTTTAAGAATACTTCCACAACAAGTACTTTAACTGGAGATGAGCTGAAGCATCTTGCCAGAACATATATCTCCAGCAATATCAGGATGCCCAGAAGGAAATAGAGTCATTCAGCCTGACTTGTCCTCACGAAACAGTGAGTCAGCTAACAAGAACCTCAAGAAATTAATGATTCTCTCTCCCACCTGGCCAGAAAAAAAACTGCCTGGAGGATATGTGCTCATAGCAACTATTGTCTCATCAGCATTCTTCTGATACAATCATGGTTTGGAAGAGGAAAATGAATAGAAAGTAATGAAAATGACAGAATTTAAAAGAGGAAAAGAGAAGAATCTTATGTCAACTTAGCTACTCTATGGCTTTGTTCTCTAATTACTGCATTGCTCTGCATCTCATGCAGGATCAAGCCATGGCTGTGTGGCAAACTCCAGCAGATGGAAGAGCAGCAGACTATGGCTGTGAACACCAGACTCAAGAGGTGATCCAACTTCTTTTTGTGTGAAATACAGGCAGAAACTTCTACTTTAGTGATGTTCTTGAGGCTGTAGGGAAGGAAGAGCTTATTCAGTCCCTTTATTATCTCAGCCCAATTCTTCATCTGAATTGCAACTCAACAGAAATTTTCCAATACATCTCTGAGCAAGAATACATTTAAACTGGTATTATAGAACAGATTGCAACTTTTTAATGGAAACGTTAGTTTTTCTTTCTTTTGGTATTTAGCAATTTATTCTGTCTTCAAATTGAAAACTTTGGAGCTTTCATTAAAAGTTTGACAGGGAAACCACCAAGTGGCCTATGACCTGAAAAACCAGTTCAGAGGAAGACCTGTCTTAACAGTTCAATAGTAACAGGCAGGTACCCTCAATCTGGATCCAAAGTGTATTTATGATTTATATATACAGACTCTTAAGTCATCTTACCATAACTGATACCACTTCCTATCCAGAAAGCAGTAGTTCTGGCAACTTAGAATAAGATACTCTTCCCAAATGTTATCCACTGAAATGTAAGATTGACCACGCAATGTAATCTGAGGTGCAAGTTTCTATCTAAAGCTTGCCAGGAACTACAGAAAACATGAAAATGAGAGAGAGCACAGGAACTGCAGATGCTGGTCCATTGTAAACCCTATCTGGCAGACTGTCATGAAAAGCAACATGTGGCTGTACAAGTGTTGAACAAATGATGCAAGACTGATCTGTTGATTGATTCAGATCAGAACAAAAGACATGGCTCGTCTTCAGTCAGCCACACATAGGACTGAAAGGAGTATTAGAAAAAAAACAGGGCATAGGTGAATTAATTTTTACATTGCTGACTAAAAATGACAATCACAACACTGTATGGACTGATGCTTGGCTGAAGAGGGAAAGAAAAGGAGATAAAAGATGAGGATGATAATCTTGTGCTATTTGGTTTTTTTCCTATGATCTGTAGGTGCTCACCATGCAGCAGGTTACCAACATTCTGTCTTGCTAGTCAAGCAGTTTTGCTGATAAACACTTACAGCACACCAACAATTCTGCCACTAAGGGCACAGACTGAAGTTAAGCTGATTAAGGGACAGTATCATGCAGACTTTCTTTTAGAAAGTATTTCAATTTTTCTAAATTAAGCATTTTAATAATTAACTGTTTTAACATGGATTGCAGTAAGACCCCATGCAAGCAAGTTTTACGGAATGTTGATTTTGGATCTGCTACACTAAAACTGTAAATCAAATTGACTTCTCATCTTATACCTGATGATCTTGAGACCTGAGCCAGATGCTTAAGAGAAAAATAGATAGACATATTAACTTTGTGGGGACAATAAAGAGCAAAAAGGAAAATATTGATATTTTTCAGTAAGCGTATATATTTAACATAGCTGTGTTTGACTTTCTCCAGAATCATTTATCTAATAAAAGCCTATTGAGGCTTAAAATAAAGCTATGTTTTTCATTTATAAAGATTAATAGCTATATTAGGCGACTACTGTGAGCACAACAGATTCCCCTCATAATTTCCCTTTTCTGTCATATGAATACCCAAAGAAAAGAAAATGAAAAAGAAAGAAAAGAAAAAAAAAGGAAAAAGCTGGTTAGATGAGATCTATTACTAGAATAGATAGTAAGCATGGCAAAATCTGACAAAGGGACCATTCACTGCAGATGATCACATTTATTTCAGAATTCAAGCTGCTGACTTTCAACCACAAAAGCCACATGACAAACACCAAATGAAATAATATTCTAACTTCATATTCCAGTGACTCAGTAGTAGAAGTAGAACTGGCTAAGGCTCACCGCTTGCAAGAACTCCACAGCTTATAAAAGGTCAGAGAAAAGACTGTGGCTTCATTGCAATAATGTCTCAAAACCCACATTGATTCTATCTTGTTTTTGGTAGGACAGCAGAGATGTAGAACTGTGAAATGTTTGAGGGATAGCACTGTATGAGGTCAGAGGTAACAAAGGTAACAACTGCAGGTTGAAATTTTCTTGCTTCTCAATACATTCATTGCTTTGACTGAGTAAAGAGGCCAAGAGAGTTCCTCAGTCTCCAAGCTTTTCAGTGCCAATCCATCCCAAGCAGCAGAAGTCTGCCTGTACATCTGCCACATGGGTTCTAATTACCAGCACCTGCATCACTGAAGCCCTTCACCCCAAGCAATCCTACCATACATTCTGTTGTTTCAACTAAGATTCTACACAGCATGAGTCTTAGTAAGGAGCTGTGAGTGCTGCCCAAGCAAGGGCTGAGTAAAATACAGAAAGGTTTTCTCCAGAGTGGCACTTCAGAGATAAGGATATGCATTACCCTTAAATGCATCTCTACCAGAAATGCTACACCTATTCCACTCAAGCAGGGGATGTGCAAGTTTCTGCAGAGCAGAAACAGAAACAAGTGAAGAATACAAATTACATTAATGTTACTCTTTACAAAATGAGCTCTATTTAATACAGGACAGGACCCACCTATGAGAGTTCAAGTACTCTGCAATAAATGGCAGTGCCACACTGATGCATGTGTTTATGGGTGACAGAGACCAAGAATGAAAGGCAGCTATTTGTCTGTGAGATCATGGGAAAAGTCCTGCATCCTTGAGACTTATCACTTATATTGCTGTCACTATACTTCCAGTGCACAAGCAAATGCTCATAGGGGCTAAATCCAGTTAACATATTTTGCAAAAAAATGAATATTTTCTAGAAAATTAGGAAAATACAGCTCCCTTATTTTAGAATCAAAAGAAGAAATATGACAAATGAGGATGTGCAGTTAACCACCTCAGATTATGATGAGAAAATATTAGTACAAAGCGATTAATTTTTAATAGTAATTTAAGTAGACTCATGAAATTGCAAAACCTACTTCTTCCAATTCTGAGCAAGTAATAGGTAAGGTATGGGCACTAAGAAAATGACAGTAAAATTTAATCCTATTCAAAATCATTCAAACTCATTATTTTCAATAACATAAGAACAAAGTACCTTAAGGTTGAAAGTACTCTTTGCTTGTCTGACCCCGAGAACAACTGCTGTCACTGGGATTCTCAGCAGCGACGATTGTGTGAGCAGACCCAACCTAACAGCTAATCTCAAGGAAGCTGCTGGTGAGTGAGGCAGCAAATAGCTCTGACCTCAGATTTGCAAATGCTAACACAAAAACCTCCCAATTTACAGACCTGTGTAAAGCCAAGAAATGTAAACAGTCCTCAAACTCAGAAGTACAAACAATACTGCTTTTTCCACATCTACTTCATACCTCCTTTTTTATGGAACAGGAGCATTTGTATAAAGGGACAATGGTCAAACAGAATTTCATCTAGGAAGAGAGAACTTTATTTAAAGACCAAGTCCAGTGAACTGCTGGAATATCTGTTTTATTCCCCAAAATACAATAAGACAGAACACAAACCAGAGTGGCACAGTACTGCAACACATGCGCCATGAAAACTTCTCAGGAGACCGACCCTTTGTGGAAGCTGTTGGCATTATCATGTGACTTAGGAAGAATACCCACATCCCCAATATTTGCTTTTTCTGGGCTATTTTTCTAGTGCATGAATAGAAATGCTAGTTCTTGAGCTGACTACAAACACTAACCCAAGTTCAATAGTTTGTCCTTCTTCATCAGTTACAGAGAGTGGAGAGTCATGAGTTGTGTTTTAGGGCAGACAAATTGGGCTGTCAGTTCTAATGTGTGAACTGGGCTATCAGGTCACATTTTGGTTAGGAGCAAAGAAGCCTACTTATGAACACCAACAGCACTTAGAGATTAGCTTCTACTGTTTCCAAGGAGATTTAACAGGTCCCAGTATATATTAATCCAAGCACACGCTGAATGGAAGAGAGGGCGTGCAAAGGGAAAGGGGGAATGAAAAAGGAGAAAGAAAGAAAGAAAGAAATAAAAGTGAAGGAAATGGAGAAATAAAAGGGAGGAAGAAAAGGGGGGAATAGGTGAGGAAGGGAAGAAGGGGGAAAAGGAAGGAATAGGAGAGGAAAATAAATAGCTCAGAAAGTATCTGCACTTGAAACCAAACTCCTTCATAATGCATTGAAACACAGAAGAGAGCAGAGACATCAACAGAAGACACACTATGTTATCTCTTGATGTTATAACACGGGAGGTTTGTTTAATATCCTGCATTAATGGAGGAGCTTTCTTAAGTGTAATATTACGATAGCATAAGAAATATCACTGAGGTCACTGCTGCTCTATTAACTGTCATCCTGTTCAGAAATATTTTCTTTGAATACCATTAACGCTTTCTCCTTTCCTTTGTTCTGATTTCTGAAGGCAGCAGAAACTAAAACTTTGTCCACAATAATTTCTGCTTTCATCTTGGCAGACTAATGGTATTAGACTTGTAAGAGAAATTTACCTTGGCAATGTCTTATGCACAGGTCCTTTTCAAAAGAGATGTTGTTATAAGGAATCCTATTAAGCAGGCTTTTTCACTACCCTCAAATCATAGGTGATAACACAATTTTAGTCATAAAGAAGATTGCTTAGTTTTATTTATTATTTTGAGAGAGAATCCATTAATCTGTTCCTCTACATATCACGCATCTCTTTACGTAAGACTAAATTCAAGCTGCCTGTTCTCCTTGCTGTATTGGATTCATTTTCATAGACTGTCAAAGCCAGAAAGGATCAATATGATAATTTAATCCGATCTGCTGCTTAACACAAGCCAAAGATGTTCATATGGTAATCTTTCCATAATAAACTCAGTAATTTATGTTTTGAAATACACACGCCTCTTTTAAAAAACTTATTCTTATATTTGCATTAATGAAATCTCACAAAGTGTTAAGCAAAAATATTTTTATTGCTCGAATTTTAGCATGTTAAGAAAAAGTGTAACTCTTGTAATAATCTTCTGGTTCATTACATGACCATCTAAAAGGTTCAAGCATTTTTCTAACTGTCAGTAATTACTTTTATTCAGATCACAGTTGAAGAAAAACACTTAGAAGTCCAGGATTTCTTTACAAGGCAGATTCTGACTACTACTTTACCATTTCCCTAGGGATGCTAAGGTGTCTTTGAGGGCCAGTATGAATTCTCAAAAAACTCAAGCAAACTAATGAATGAGAAGTGTTGAGGGCTACTCATTGAGCAGCGCAACTAAAATATGCAAACTGCTCTGCTGTGATGGGAAGGGTTACACGTCAAGTCAGCACTGCCAGATGAAGAGCTCAGAGAGTTTCCGTTCATTTTTAGAGCCTGAATGATGGCTCATGTACAAGCAACAGTAAAGATGCACAGACACAAAAAGGTATATTGGTGATTTCCCCATAGCACAGATTGCTAAACCTGCCAAATGAGCAGCAATCCAACACAACTCCAAGAGCTTCCATTAATACATGGTGAGGATCTGGCCTCTCATTTGTAATAGCAGGACTAATTAAGCTGGAATTTTGTTACTCTGTCTATTCTAACTGGGCACCAAGTGACTGATGAAAATTTGTAAAGGCCATCCATTCCTAAGGAAAATACAAACATCCATTAATCAATCCATGCACTTTTATTGTACTATACTTTACTTTTCATATAAACTTAGATTTTTTTTCCCCCCCCCATGTATCACTCCTTTAGGAACTAGACTTTCTGAAATTACAAGCAATGCAGATCAGCACACAGTCCATAACAAATTCTGAAAACACCCAAGTATCAGAAATGAGAGATACATGGCAGATGTCTTGGTATCAATAGTCCTGGAAGAAATACAAACTAGCACAGCACAGAACTGTGAGAGCTAAAACAGGATACAATATTCCAAGACAGTCTAAAAACTGCATTAGTGACATTCAACACATTCCCCTCATACCTGCAGTTTTTAACTTCCCTACAATACAGGGATAGGTAAAACTGAGGCTAAGGCTTTGCCTCCGTGGAGAAAACTTAAACATATGGAATAAACTCTTGTAGAAACAGTTATACAAATGTTGCACCTGAAACAAAAAGTAATTTTGTTTTGGAATAATTACTCCATTGGAATTATCTTACATGGGAACTTCTTTGGAGCAAGATCTGTCCTATAATAAACTTGGAATAATATCTTCTACCACACATGCTAGTAAATAGTCCCAGAAATATTATTAATAGGCATATACTACTAATTAAAGGTTAAATGTTTAAGTCTACTCAGTTCACCTAGCAATAGAAAAAAAAAGTCAAATATCTACTTAAGATTACCCATACCATCTCATGTAGTTTTACATCCAATTCTTCTTCGTAGAAAAGAAAAACAAATCAGCCCCTTTTTCTCAGTCCAACTAGCTGTATAAAAAGGGAAATAGCCAAAATACCCAATCTTGCACATGAACACTGACTTAATTCTACCACCTGAAGCAAAATAACCATTGGCTTCCAAATCGTTTGAAAGACCAAACTTAAAAGACAGATTATAAACCAAGAGAACTCAAAACTACTGAATGTCTTTAAAATGTTTATTTTTAAAAAGGGCAAATTGTTGTACATGTCTCCCTGCATCCTTTTAGCAATTGCAATATTATTTCAAGAAATCTCAAGGGATACATTTGAAAAGTTTCTCCCTAGGCTATACAAGAATCTTTAATGTTGTTTCATCTATTCTCAAGAATCTGAGACAATCCACCAAAATATAAGTGCAGTCAGAGAAACTGCATTTCAGTAGAAGAATCAATTGTGATACTCAAAGATCTGATTTTTTGTAACACTGACACAAAATTAAATATAGGAAAATGTAATTTTTTTCTTTTGGGTGCAATGCATTATGCTTTGCTGCTAATAACCCTCACCTAGAAAAGTAAATGAAAACACAACACCCTCATATTTGTCCTGTGCCTAAAAGCTCATCAGACTTTGCTGAATGCTACAGTATGAAGTATAACATCCTCAAGATATGTACATCACCCATCCACAGACCCAGACATGTTTTCAAGTAACAGTCTTGGCTAACCCAATGTTATGTGTTCCTCCAGATCAGTCTGTATGAACTTTCTTATGATACTCATCAGGGGATGCAGCCAGGACCTCAATCCCACTCCAGCTTAACCCACCTGGCATTGCTGTAGCATTCCTTCTCTGGCTCCTGGACCACATCTTAGAATTATTAAGAATCTTGATATAGGTGTTGCTGGTTAAGCCCCACCAACATCCATGAGAATATGTACAAAAAATCCCTACTCCCCTTTTGTACTCTGCATGTGACCAGAATTGCAATTCCCTCCCAGGATTTGACCCCAAGACACAGCCCCACAACTCTAACACCAGGTTTCCCACAGAAACACTGGATGCTTGATGGAAAACACCATTATCTTGTCACATAAATGATTCAACATGCAGATTGTCATAATGGAAGCCACTCTATACATTTGCTATAAGTGTTTTTTGGACCTTGCCCTAGAAGCCAAGCTAAAGCTCAGATTCTTTTTCCAGGCACTGTGATTTCTACAATGAAGTTTTTATCACAATTCACAAAATGACAATGTAGTAAAGTCCTTTCAAATGTGAAGGGAAGCACAATGCCTGATAATTGTTTCACTTTGGATTACACTTAAAAACTGATTTTTAAGGATAAATTTCTACAAGAAAACTCCCCACAAACAAGGTAAGATTTCTGGAGAAGACGTACCCTGGCAGATGTGCTATTCTTGTAAGGAATGTGATGCTCCTCTCAAAGCTGTTTAAACTTGATTTTATTTCAGGTCTGCAACTAAATTTTTTTTGTAAATAGATTTAGGCTGTCAATTTCCAGGCATGCTGTGCCATCAGCATGTAGAGACTGCTGTGACAAACGTGGAGGCTGCAGCAGCAAATTTTATTATAAACTGGTAATTGAATTGAACAGGTTTACATTTGAATAGATTTACTGCAGCATGATCTCTGACATGCTGCATGGGACTGAAATCCTTGTCTGTACATGAAGAAACACTTAGGATACAGCAAGAATAATTTCAGCTTATTTTAAGTCCATGCTAATCAATAAATTTATACCACTTTACACATTAAAGAAGTCAGTATATTATCTTTCTTAATTCTGTACATAAAGGATGTGCTCCAAGTCAAAAAGTCAACTCCAGACTTTCCCATAGATTAAAGCAACAACACCCAGCTCCAAAAACTACCTTCCAACAAGGGAAAAAAAATTACTAAAAGTACAGTCTTACAAATGTACTGTGAATTGGAATAAATGGTTTAAAAAGTGGCCACTAAAGGGGAAAAAAAAAGCCCTTATAGGTTCTTGTAGATTGTTATAATAGGTGGCAGATAAACAATGCTGTCTTTTCAAAGCAATCAGTTCTTTTGCCATTGTAGAACATTCAGGAAACGGTATGTACTTTTAGAGAAGAAAATTTATGCAGTTCTTATTAAAAAAAAAACTTGTGGGAATGATTTGAATCCATGGACAATGAACATTCAAACAAAAAATATGACTCACAGTGTACATCTGTATTATCTAACTAAATTATCTCAGTTAACAAAATCGTATGCAGAAACAGTAAATCCGCACACAAATTAGCTGAGATAATTACTCATTTGTAGAGCAGACACTTAACGTCCTCTTGGAGTCACAGAAGCTGCACACAGCCTAGATTTTTAAAAATATATATGTTAATGGACGCACAGTAGTGCCCTCAAAATTTAGAGGAAAATAATAAAATCACTTCACCTGCCTGTGCTCTTGGTAGCACTGTTTCATTTTCAAAGAAGTTGCTCAATATATCTGTATATTAGGTTACCAGCGATAAAGGTTCTTAAACTTACTAAAAAAAGATGCTAAGAAGCACAGTCCCTTTCAAAAGGTGCCATACCCAGTCATCCCTTTCTTTTTACAGTTTATCTAAGCATCATAATTTCACTTTCAAGTAACTGCTCCTGATGGTCAGTTATATGAGGATTTTGGCAAGTAAGAACTCGCTCATCACCACTGAAGAGAGGGTCAAATCCTGCCGTTCTTACTGAGGCAAAATCTCCATCGAATCTGACAGGAGTTTTGCTCAAGTAAGACTAAGGACAGCAGGATTTGGCTCACAGGATCATAGCATCTGCCAAAGCAGTTGCACTGAACAAGGTTTATTCTTAGTAAGTATAATCCAATAAGAATATGTCTGTAGGTGCGTGATAGGCCTAATTTGCCCATCATCTCACCGCTGGCCTATGCTGCTTCTTGGATTTTTACCCCAATAGCTGAAGACTTAACCTGTATATACCACCAAACCATTTGCAAAAATCAGCCAGCTATTAAAGCTGAGTTTTCAAGCACTGGCAATGCAAAATTGCATAGGATTGTTTTTTGAAGTGGTTGCTTAACACAAAGTACTCTCTATTGGATACAATACCTAGAGAACACTATGTTGATTTTATTTCAAACATTTATCTAGTTCAGAAATCCATGGCATCTTTCTTGGAGGTGACAGTGCCCTAAAATAATAATGTATGCAATATATGCACTTAGAAGTGTATTTTTGCATATACAGTAACAGCAATGTAAGTTCATAGCAGGCAACCAAGATTTGAGGAGTCACCTCTTTCTGTAACATAGATGAGGGGGTTCCAGGTAAGATAGCAAATGCTGAGTACATTTTTTTTTACATTCAGTGTCTTCAAAATGTAACTGATTAATTAAAACATAAAACATTCAATTTATACTTACAGTGAGGGGCAGGGTTCTCAGACACTTTTAGGAAAATAAAAGAGGGGGGTAGATTCTCCTCTTCTTCACACCACAACTCGCTCCAGTGTAGTTACAGTAATTTAGTACATATCACACACACAAACACACTACTTACACTTGTTTAATTTAACCCTTTCATTTGTCCTGATGGAATGAAGACTAAATAAAAGCAGGGAAAAGAAGGCACAGTGTGTGTTTTGGTTTTCTGCCAGAACTGGGGCAGAGTAACAGCGGATAAGGTATGGAAGAAAGAAATATTTGAGAATTCTGATGGCTATTCTATCAGTTACTTACTGAAGGAGATTGAATACTGAGGTCCATTTTGCTGTACTACACAAGATGATGAGCTCTATGTGAATAAAGCCCGATTTGATAGCTTAGAAGCAGATGTTAGAAAGAGCAAATGTATATGAAAATTGCCTTTGCAAAAACTGATTAGAACACTCACCAGTCTCTTCTTTCCTCATTGCCCTAGAGTTGTAGCAAGTGTTTGCAGAGAGACAGATATTGAAGTGGTCAGTCTTACCTTCTTTCAGCATGCCAACTTTTAGACACTTCATGAAGCGGCAGGCTTGGCAGGACTTGCGTCTGCGCTTTGTGATTTCACATTCATTCGTTGCTGGGCAGCTGTACTCTATGTTACCTGTGATGGAACAGACAGGGGAACAGGTGCTCAGAGTCACTGACTAACCAACACAACAGATACACAAAAGTACTCCTACAATTTTGGAATGCATCAAGAATAAGCAGTGCTACAGAAGGGAAATGTCTTTCAAGGAAAAATAAACAGCTGAGTTAAAAGATGACTTTTTTCACTCTTTTTATTGTTTTTTTTAATCTGGACATCTATATGAAAGAAATATGTACAAAACCACAATTAATGTATGTGTCTCACTCCAAATATGGCCCTAGTAAAATCCTTCATGTATGTTATTTCTGCTGGTAGACGAAAGACATTTTGTCATTCATTTTCTGTACCAAGCCACAGGCTCAGGCTCCTTCTCTGAGCATTCTTCATTTTCGTTTTCAGCCAATTTCATTAGCCTCTCTTTGCCCAGAATACAAAAGGAGGGCTGCTTTATGCATATTCAACTGTAACAGGTACTATGGAGTTTCACCCTTCTTCTTCCACTACAGCTGGCACAGAGTTTCAAGCAGGGCTCACCGGGACTGTTAACACCACATCTAGCATGTTCTACAGCTGCCAGGACAGATTCCTGCTCCAGGACATCTCCTCCTCTTCTCTCTACACTTTAGACCAAGTTCTTGTAGTGAGAGGCATCAGGAATAGGATCATTCCTGCCATGCTGTCAGAATAACAAAAACTGAAAGAGATGCTAAGCCTTTGCCCCTGCTTCTCCCAGCCTACAATAAGCTTGATCCCTAAAAGTGAGCCCTCCTGGGAAAAGCAGTCACTTTTTTTCTTTGTTGTTACTGCTTAATACATATTATTTCTTCTCAAAAGTAAGAAAATAAAAGCTTGTAAATGAATGAATAAAATATGTGAGTAGTTTACTTTTTAAAAATCACATCTTTGGGCATCCAAGTCCAAATGGGAGAACATCTGTTCTCTTTTGCCCTAGTACTAGTGCTCTTTCAATAAAACAGCTTAGCTCAGCTTATTCATCTGCCCAGCCATGCATCCTATTGCCCATAACTACATCCAGTATGACAGACTTTGTAGCAGCCAGAAGTTACACTGGGAAACAGACTTTAAAATAAAATATCTTCCTGATCAGTCTGTCACATCTTGCTTTAAAGGTATTTCTTTATTTTCTAACCCTTTCCCCCTGTGATTAAGTGCATTAGTATCTTAATGAAAATGCATTCTGTTTATTGCCCTCTTGGGAAGCAAGAGGTCATCACACCAAATGCATAAATTGTCATCAGAGACAGTCCGAGCATAATCGCAATTTTGCTGCTCCATGTTTGCTGCACTCAGGGTCCATCAAAGTCCCCTGAAACATGCACAGGTTCTAATAATTAGCATAGAGTCTGCCTGAGACCACAGCATTGATGAAATATTTCAGAGTTAATCACACTTCGTAAACACTGATTTATATTGACTACCTTTCTCCAGACTGATGTCTCCTCATTAAATATCACATTAGTGGATTGCAGGATTGCACAAAGACTCCAATGCTCAGCAACTGCTAATTCAACAGTAAGTAATACTTAAACAACTTACATCTACTGAAAATTGGTTAAGTATTTATGATAAAGGAGATCTACATGGCAAAATGTGTACTTTGCAAACAACCAGCATATTTGGCAAAATCTTTTCAGGCCTTTTTGCAGGCTTTCTTCCTCCTGGACATTGCTGCATGAGTGAGTTAGCAATGCTGGTGA
The DNA here is from genome assembly GCA_013396955.1 of Regulus satrapa. Classification (NCBI taxonomy): domain Eukaryota; kingdom Metazoa; phylum Chordata; class Aves; order Passeriformes; family Regulidae; genus Regulus; species Regulus satrapa. The sequence continues at coordinate 535,821 of VWZN01011593.1, read as the reverse complement.
GTAAAACAGATCGTGGTATGCCTGAATGCTAATGACAAAAGTCAAAGCAGTTTAGCCCTTCTCCCCTTTCTTAGCTGCTGTGGAGAAAGCTATTTAAGAAGCTGAAGGATACGGTGGGCAGGAAATTCAGCACTACAGTTCCTGAGAAATGTCTTTCCAATACACATTAGAAAAGTTAGGAAATAACACTTTTGGAAGGATAGGTAGAAAAAAATGGTAAGGGAAAGCTTAAAAAAATTCATCTTATCCTCTCACTCTAACAAGGCATTCTTAGAAAAGCACAACCACTACACAGGAAGATTTTCAAAGCTTTCACAAATTGCATCTAATGAACTTCATTATACTACAGTAATAAATGTATTAACATCCCTATTTTTAAAAAATGGAGAAACAGGGAGTCAGAAATGCTTTGCACAAGATCAAAGACACCTTTGCACAAGGTCAGAAATTATTCTGATCAGAAACAAGATGAAGATTATAACAGAAAACTACAGGAATCAAAGCTCTCCACCAAGGCAGGTGGAACACCTCCACTGTAGCAAGAGGTCCTGTCCAAAGATACAAAGGTACAGGTGCCAACATCAAAAAGCAGCATTCAGAACCAGAAAGATAAACGCAAGATTGCTCATTTCACTATGCAGACACTTCTAATCCATACCCTAACATTTTACACTGCTGCAAACTGTGCAACAGTCTGCACCCGGAACAGTGTAACTTACTTTTCCTGCACTTTCTTGACACCTAGAGAATGCTAAAAGGAGCTATTATTCTAGTCACTTGGATTTCAGTACTTTAGCTTACAGGGGGAATCACCTTTCAATTTAAACTGCTTGACTTTAATGAATTGTATTTAACAGCAGAATCTCAATCTTCATTTTTGGTGTCAGAAAATGAGCTTGGAAGATGCTGCAAAGAATTCCTCCAATGAGCTCAGCAGAATTACAGGAACAGAAACAAAGATCCACATCTTACCAATGACCATAGCTAGTCCCTCTAAAGTGTTCCAGCATTTTCGAACATGGCTACACTGCAGTAAGAGTTCAAGGAACTAACATTTTGTCTCCAGTTCACATGCAGATGCAGTGGATATCTATATAATGTATTTTACCTAGCACTCCAAGTATTAGTGGATTTATTTCTGTTAGAAACCCGAATTTACTGCACACTCCAGGTCATTAGAGCTCTCAAAATTTCTTATTTACATCATATGAATTTCCATTCAAGATATTCAGATCTGCATTTTATTTCAGAGGAAGATTCAGAAGGAAGCTCTATGAATTCCCTGCTTATTTCAAGATGCTAGAGGCTGAAACTGAGCAGCTAGGAAGAGTAAAAGCTGCGTTTGCCCAGTCCTGTCAACAGCTGGAGAAGAAGTTTTGTTACACAATGAACAAAATCAACATGGCAGCTCTGGGTCTTTTAAACTGGGCTGACAAGAGCGATCGAGCGATTTATAATATCTCCTGGCTGGTTTTCAAAAAGAACTGGGCTCTGATTACTTATTTCAGAGTCTTTTGTACAATTAGTTTGCAGGCAATATAATTTTCTCACTTACTCCTTAATAGAATTGTGCAGCTAGCTGGCTGATAGAATAACAGTGTATATGTAAAACTCCTGCCTAAAGTGCCAGGGGATAATTTGTATATTCCTTTCAGTAGTGTAATGGACTTTTACAGTTTGGCAGTTAAAGGGCTGAGTAATATAAATTAGTATGACGCTTGAAAATAAAAATATATGTCAAATCTTCACTCCCCAAACACATTTCCCTCTGCTAGAATAATATAATGGGATTTATACCAGCGTAAGCCCCTTTTCTTTCTTCATGTACTGAGGAAGGTTTATTTAAAACTAGTTCCTTTTTCTCCTGATTTGTTAAATTTTTATTATCAAAGCTGAAAGATGACAAAATGCATCTAAAACACTGTTCTTATCAAGAGCTGACTCACTGAAAACATGATGCCATTTGATCCAGAGATAGCAGGTGAGCTGGTAAAGCTTGCGCCGTATACCCAGCTCTCCAATTTTAGATGCTTTGGACAGTCTCTCCAAACACAGCTCAAGGATAAGCGGGTCAAGACACCATTTCTTTTTACCTCACAGATGAGGTTTGGATGTTACTTGAAAGACGAGTGAAGAAAGAACAACTTTTGTGGTACAGGTACTTACTTGATAGCTTTACAAGTCAGGCAACCAAATGGATTTAGCCAAGAGTCTCAAAACCATTTTGGCCATTTCTTGCACAGAACTGACAATGACACTAAAGGTGACAGGAGAAGCAAGAACCATGGCAAAGAAGAGGTCACTGAAAGCACTGGTCCTCCTGCTTTTGTAGAAGTTATTGTCATCAACAGTCACCCTCCAAGATACCAAGAGTGAGAAGCTGGCTCTGGAAGCAGGTTGAAACAGGGGTCTCTCTTCCAGCAATACCGACAAAAACAGAAGCTGCAGACATCAAGTTCTAGCAGAAGCTTGATTTCCCTTTTCATATGGTAATATTAGACATTATACACTGAAGATGTAAAAGGATTGCTACAAGCTACCAAAGTATGCTCAGAAAATCTTCGGACAAGTAAAAGCTATGAGGAAGACTTAAGTGCAGGGTGAAAATGTGTTTGGAAAGAATAGCCATGAGCCACTTAGAAAAGCAGGAGGAATAAATAAGATATCAGTATAGAAACTTTTACTGTGTAGGAATGTAGGTAGGTTCAGAAGAAAAAAAAAAAAGGAAACAAACCAAATGAACCAACACTCTTTCAATATAATAATTTTCTGCTATAATCTGCTCATGAAACTACATTTCAATTCAATAATGTTCCATTTTTCTCCCAAAGTTTCTCTCTCACATTCTGTAACTTAATGCCTTTTTTTCAAAAGCTTGTATTTCAAAAAGAAAGTGTTCTCATTCTTCACAGAGACTACTGCTTACATGGATTTAAGTCTTTTTCTGCAGTGAGGTTTACCCCAAGTACCACTTCATGCTCTCTCTTCCTGGGTGACAGACCCAAAGGAATACATCTGCTTGTATGTGCCTTACTATGCATCAAAATTCAAAAAATGGAAAGTAGCCAGGATTACAGCCATAGGTCTTCTGGGATTTAATAAAAGAGAACTCTTAGAAAAAGAGACACAGGAGAACGAAGCTAACACAGAGAGCGAATTTCACTATGTTAGGGTACACCTTTATACATAATCCAACCAGAATGGAAAAGAATTGTTCCTGAGAAACTGAGAATGGGGTGCTCTTGGAAATCAAGAGTAACAGGCAAACTGAAAAGAACACAGAGAAGAAGTCAGAGACTTAAAAATCTATTTCATATTTATAGGTCTTAATGAAGCTGAACTGAAGAAAGTAAAAATATTTTCTCTTAGGTTAAAGTTACATTTCTTCCAGACTCTGCTCCCTACTTTTAAGTCAAAACTTAGCTGAATTTAAGTTTGAGTAAATATTTTCACATGTAAAAGAACCCTCATCGATGATGTTTCAGAAGTGGGGTCAGGCTGGAATGAGGTCAGATATGAACATAACCGAATCCAGTTTTGGCTGACACATCCTCAGACGGATTCACCTGATACTGTAAGAAAGCTCTATAAATTATAGGCCTATGAATTCTGCTACAGGTCATCTGGAGATGATTAAGCCTAAAGTTGACTGTATTCACAACTTTTCACCCAGGTGACTTCAGAAACAAAACTGTACACACCGAGTTACAGAGCATTTAACAAGCTGTCTCAAGTCAATGTCTCAAGTATCTTTTCAAAGTGACAGGACCATATATGATTATATTTCATCTCTTGCTTATGTTGCCTTTTCTGTTAAAGTAACTAAGAAGAAGCAGCTAGTTTTTAAAGACAGTGTTTGACAGAGGGACATGAACAGCTTAAAAGTACCTTTTTAGTGAAGTCACTATGTTGAATTGCTTTGAAGAAATCAGTGTACTGTGTTACTGAACTAAAACATAGTAGAACTGGCAGCTTTTAATTTTTTTTTAATTCTTAGAAAGCAACATGGTGATTTAAAGCAAAAATGTAAAGGTGATGCTGGCTAGTCTGACTACATGACAGTTTTGTATCAGCCTCTCTTTAGGTAGGATAGGTCTCCAGCATCATAAAAAGTCACCATAATTTTCAGTATCAGGCTGATATTAGGGGTTGTTGAATCTCTAAGGGTCCCACTACCTTTGTATCCACCTGGACTCAACTTTTTCATGAGAAATTAAGGGCATTGAGGTCACCTTAAAAGAAAATCAATGCTTTGAAGGCACAGAGGGAACTGATCCCCTGCTACCTGGAAGTCACTTAGGAGCTGTTCAAGTCAGAAAGATTGAACTATCTACATTTGGTCCCTACTGGCATTTTATCTAGGTCAATTTTGATGTGTTCTACTATGATAGCATGGAGGACTGTCATTGTTTATAAGCACCCATAATATCTCAGTTGGTGTAGCTGCAAACTGAATTATTTTCACACCAGAAGAAAAGGTCATTAAGAAGTTATACAAACATTAACATAAATCACTTGCTAGCTGAGACTTCACAAGTCTCTGGTTTCAGACAAGATAGGGCTTTGTAAATGGGCTGGAGGCTTTCAGAGATGTTTATAAAAAAAGGAGATCCAGACCAAATTACAATGGCACTGACAAATACTAGTGTACCAGCACTATTTGTAAATCACATCTCTTTTACAGTACTTCTGAAGGGTTCAAAATAGCCATGCACCAATCAGGACGCTCATTCTTACTCCCATCTAAACACTTTGTACAATTTTCAAGGTTGGAAGGAAAGCAGAGATAGTAAAAAAGACAGAACAATCTATATACTTTTAAACTTCTCTCTGGTTCTCTGATTTCAGCATGTTTATATTTTATTGTCTCATCTTGTTTAGCTGCCATAGCTACACAATGACAGGATAAAAATACGTGTTGGAAGGAATTAAAAATACTCGCTACTCTGGCTGGCCCACAGGCATAGAGAAATTGGGGAAAAGGGAAGATATCTATCACTGCTTGCTTAAAATATTCTTTGAAAGAAATGCTGATGCACAGACTCACTTATATAAGGAAGGTGAATGATTTAATCAGGTGATGATGGATTCAGGTGACATTTAATGTTCGGCTCACTGGAGGGCTGCCATCTTCGCACCAGAGCCAAGGTCCACAGTGCTAAGATGTGAGCCCTCCACCCTATCCTTCTGTAAAACAACAATAATCTTATCTATCAGCAAAGATGCTGAAAAGCCTCGCTTAATTTGCTTGCATTTCCTCCTCCAAAACGTATTACAGAAGACAGGTTTCAGAAATGCAAAATACCCTTTGGAAGCCGCTTGAGTCAAGTGCAACTTCAAATCAAACTTTATGTTCCCTTATCTGAATGTACATAGCTAGCTCTATCTTTCTTGATTAAAACTTCCGGATTGAAAAATAAAAATTTATTTACTGTAAAGTGTTTGTACATTTACAGATCAAACTAGCTCAATAATGGGGCAACACTCTGAAGAGGCCTGAAAAACCTGAACACTAGAGGGATTAAAAACAACTCTGAGTAACCAAAAAGCTCAACAAAGTATACAAAGCAGTTTGGGGAGGCTTTGAAGACAATAGAAACACCCTTGCAGAACTGTAGAGCTCAAGGCTCTTAGCTAAGCAGCATAAAATGAGATAGCAGAAGACAACAGCATTTCAAGGACAGAGTATTTCCTGTTTGTGTTAGGAGACATGGACAGGCAGCACCTCTCAGGGATGAAGCTCTTAGGTGATGAGACAGTGAGGGTCTGACTGCAGGGCTTCTTAGTATTAATTTACTCACCCTGGGTATACACAGAAGACTCACATCTCACTACTGTTCATCCAACAGTTTTTCCTCAAAAAATAAACATATAAACAAAAACACCCCCCAAAAAATAAAAATTCAAGAACAAAGACTACTGAATGCAAAAAAATTAGCTTTTGTGGGGAAAATTCAAACACTATCCAAGGAAATTATAAGTAAGATCTGAGACTCTTGCAAGAAACCTTACAAGGAATGTGCAGGCTTTACACACTGTCTTTTCAGGCTAGTTTTAAGAATCCAAAGACAAGAGTCTGCACAATTTGGAAGGAGAGAGGATGAAAGTTCACTAGATGGAAGGCATTATTTTAGAGAGATAAATGCTAACATTAAACAGGATAATAAACTGCCTTTGAACCTCTAAGTCCTATCATTTCAGCCTTCTCCTGAAAGCAAGAATACCAATTCATTCCACCTGCTGAAGCATTTAAGTTATGAGTTAAGTTAGTAATTACATACCAATAATGAAAATGTGTACTTACTAATCTTTGTGACAAATGGCCAAATAAAAATTATGAGAAATATATTTACACTAAATAATCACTACAAAATATCTAGCAAGTACAAGACCTCTGTGTCGAACACAAGACTTTGCACCCAGCTGACAACTGAATATTCTTCTTTTTTTTCCTCTCTCTCTTTTAATGAAAGCTTGGAGTTTTCAAGATAATACCATGCACAGCAAAAACGGTGAAGAGACCCTAAAAATCAATGAACCTGTAACTATTTTTAGATGTTGCTATTTTCTACTATCCCTGATGTTAAGCCAATTTTGGGGAAGATTTGGCTGTGTGTGTATTTCTGTGAGACACTTGCAATCAGCCACCATGTAAATTATCCCAGAAGCAAACTGAGAGCTGCAGCTGAGTGAGTACTAGGCTGAGCAGAGAGAACATCCAGTTCTTCCATACTTTATATCTCACAAAAGGGGCAGAACATCACTGCATTCTACTATGACCTAAGAAGACATCAATTTTATATATTGCTCTCTTTTCTGGTGTGTTTATTCTCTTTCATTTTTTTAGCCAGGAAATTGCTTGTTTCTAATTTTTTCTAATATTATTGATTTTTATCATAATTATGCACACTTTACCAAAACTGCAAATGTGTTTTTGGGCTATGTTAAAAATAAATATTCAAGACAAAATTACTCCTTCTTATACTTCAAAACAGGGGTCATTTAACTTCTTAACATTTAAGAAAATGAGCAGGAATTGATTCCAGGAGGCAGAAATGGCTATTTTTTAGACTAAATTGCTGAATTTGAAAAGGAATTACCCTATATTAGAGTGGTATTTGCCTTGTGTAGGAGCTACTAGGTGTGCTGTGACGCTTTTGTCTTGTGTGAGATGCTGGTGGTGCACAAATAACTGTGCTGGCTCTCTGGGCAGCAGCTGCCTGTGGTTTGCACCTACTGAGACCTCAAGAGACTCCTCCTCTGCAACGGAAAGGCTCCCATTGACTCAGTGGAAAGGACATCAGGCCTTAGATGAACACAGGATGTGCTTCATAATCTGACTTTATCAGCTCAGCCTTCCTCTCCCTGAAGTCAGGGCTCTTGTGCCCATAATTTCAACAGGAATAGAACTGAGGATCTACAGGTCTGAGCTAATTTAGTAAACTGATGAATGATCAACAAAGGTTTGGGAAGTCATATATTCTTTTTCCATTAAATCTATAATTAAGTACCCATCACAACTAAGTTATTAACATTTTAAATAAGCAATTCTTTGAGCTGAAACATGTTATCTCTACAAATGCAAAATTACAATATTTAACTCTTCAGGCAGCCTGGTTTTGTATTCTGTATTTCAAAGTCTGTTGCATTTATTTCTGTTTTCTTGTTTTCTTACTTGCAGTTATGCAGCAGCAACCTCATTTTAAAAACAAGCAGAGAGAGATAGGGAACACGATATGAACAAGGAGGTGAAATGGTGCAGGGAAGAATGACCTCCAGAGCACTGGAACTAAATTCCATCAATTAGAACAAAAAACCTCAGGGGAGTTTTCTTCATGCAAGCCTAAAGGTAGAATTTTCCCATTCAAATCATGAGGAAGCACCCTTTTCTAATATACTTTTTGTCACCTACCACAGCCTTTGGTTTGATCCACCCAAGTAGCTTTGTTATTTTGGATAGCACCCGAAAACTCTCAGTATTTGTGCCAGTCTAGTCAGGGCCATTGCTGAAGAGGCTGCCATGACATTATCATGGGTAACACACTTCCTATTCTTAGTTTCTTCATTATGGCTTTTCTTTTCAATGCTTGGTTTTGCCCTACTGCATTTTTTTTGTCTTCAGAGCACTGTCACCTGCTGATGCAGCTCCTGCTCTATCCGCACTGAGACTTTTTGCACAGCTGCCAGTTCTAACTTGAGCTGCACGGCCAAGTCCAGGTTGCTAATCTGGAGAATGACGTCTCTGCCTTGTGCTCCCATGCCCAGAAACTTGCTGTCTGTGGTGTGGTGTAAAATTGCAGGTTACCTATTACTGCCAGAAGTCAACACTTCAATCAGTTTTTGTTTTTGTAGCATTTTTTTTTTTGTGCTCAAAATGCAACTAGAATAATCGGGCATCAATTCAGTCCTGTAGGACAGCTATTACACAGCAATTAAATACCATTTATAAAAACAGAGTTGCTAGTTGAAATTGGTGCTTGAAGTTTAGCAACCACAAAATACAAATTGCTTCAGTAGAAACATGTTTTTAGCTTTTCTGAAAATGCTCTTGAAGGTCAAGTGAAATCACCTACCTCTTCTTTTTTCTTTTTTTTTTATTTTTTACTTTTTCCAAAACAGAGACTTGAAATTAGTATGCTGTTTACCTATGTATGCTCCTTTTACATATAAACCCAGGCCAGCACTAGGAATCTTCTTTTACTGGTTGCCAACAGTGTTAACATTCAGCTCTATTAGAACAACTGAAGTCTGATGTTTCCCTTTAGTGGCTGTATGGCCCTCATAAAAGGGATACTTCAGACTGGTAAAACACCCTAATCTCCCCAGCAGCAAAATGGAAGAGAGAAGAACAAAATGGCCACTGCCTCAGCAAAAGATAAATCAAATTAACATTCATTATTTTTCCTTATTAATTTTACATTAACTATGGAAGCACTACACTTTAAAAATCTTGACCAAATGCTTTGAATTTGGGGGTTATGTCAAATTAAAAACTGAAGCTCGCTTTATGTTCATTCTTAAAAAGAACAGTATCTCAACAGATTGCATTGTCTTTCCTGAGAATTTCAGGTGCTCAACATGTATGAAAATCAAGCAGGTTTTATTGAGGAGCTTAAACTTGGACTTAGGAACCTAATTTTAGTCTCTGAAGACTGAGTTTAATTTAATGTGACACTATATTCCTGCACGGGCCAAGCTTGGCCTCATGTTCTTTAAATAAAGCACCTTCAATTTTACTTGAAAGGATGATATCTAAATCAAAGTAGAAGGTTATTTTGTCTCCATAAGTTCTGAAGCTAGAAGAAGCAGTCATGCAAATTCTTCCATTTGTACTAATTTATGCCAAAATATGTGGCATATCTGTAATAGGTATCAAGAGCAGATTAGCAAAAAATACTGAGCAGAGACCCAAAGCTGCCAACTTACTCTCCTTAAAACATGATCTTACAGTTATCTGATGAAGCCATTTAAGGCCACTGTACATAGTGTGTCAAAGGCCAGTTATCAATACACTGATATGCACAAAGCTACTACACCACTGCATTTTTGTTCCAATTTTACATGCATTGGTTCTTTAAAAAATATAAACTGGATTTCCGTAATGATTTAAGGACAGTAGTGGGGTACCTAGGAGCAACACACAAGCACTATCCTGTGCGCCAGCCACAAGGTGTGTTCAAGAGGCCTCCATGACAACCTTCAGAAAATGCTCCATTTTCTTTGCAACAATTGTTTATGGAAATCCAGACAAACTCACAGAGAAAACAAATCTGAACACCCACTGGTTAGCTCCAGCATTTTTCTACTTTTTGGAATCAAAATAAACACGACATTGGGCTAAACGTGACAGACAGAACTCCCAAAGAAGACCAAAGGGGCTTCTTCATGAGCAACATCTGTAGGACCAAGCAGTGCGAAGAATGAAAAGGCACTGTCTGAAGTCCTAACAGCCTTGAGCCAGAGACTACACATTTTGACCCTGAGCAAAAGAAAGGAAGCTTAACAAATAACCAACCTTGAATTGTCCTCTTGAAGAAAGCCTTGCAGGCCTCGCAGGAGGCCACTCCATAGTGGTACCCTGATGCAATGTCACCGCACACCAAACACAGTCTTTTGGGCATCGAGTTCAGCATATATTCACACTTGGTCTGTGAGTCTTCAGCAATGGTGCTGGAGCAGTCATCGTACCGTTTCCTGACCGGCCCGTTGCCCCCGAGCCCCGTGGCCGAGGGGTAGAGGGGAGGCGAGTCCAGCCCGTTCTGATGTCCATTCATGGTGGAACTGTAGCTCCCGCTGGCGTCGGAGGAGCCACCGGGGCTGTGGTGGTTGATGCTGTCCGTCAGAGAGGCGGGGCTCGACGGTTCCGTCTTGATGTACGACGAACAGCTGGAATCAATGTGTCGATCTTTGCTTGACATTCTGCAGAGAAGCCTGCAGTGGCGAGAGAGAGGAAGAAGAATGTGTGTATTAAAGACAGTGCTCTTTAAGGCTGCTCTGGAAGGGTTAGGGACTGCACATCATTCATTCATTAGTCAATACTTCTTGTTCTACATGAAGGTAATCAGCATAAGGGCATGACAGAGCTTTGTCAAAGCTCCAGACAGGCAGTAAACAAAAACTTTAAAGAGACCAAATCCTTCTGTTGTCCCCTCCACCTGCCCTCTAGGCTACATGACAACTTCACATCAACTCTAAATTCTGAACTTGTCACCAAGCAAGTCAAAAAAATTTAAAATTCCTATTAGATGGCTCGGCCATTAAATGTCTTCATTTTTCCATCTATACTTTCATTCTGTAAATTCCACCATGATCAGAAACAAATATTTTCAAGCTGGATCACATAAATGTTCTGCTTTATAATTAATATTTGTCAAGACACTTAACTAAAATATGTATCCATCATCTATTGATCTGATCCAAGAACTGAAGAGCAAGTCCCTTGCAATCTTTTTTTTTTTCTTCATTAATATTGCTTTATTATAGATACTGTGATTTAGTAACGAAGTAGCACATCAGTGGGGTACTCTAACAAATAATTACAGCTGAACTCCATTTTCACAAAATCTAAGTGAAATGATTCATCAGCTGTGGCTGCAATTACTTTCTAGCCATTATCCTCACACTAACCAGTAATAACTACACCACTATCCCATATATCTACAGCTCTATAGGATCTGACATTTTATGTGCCCCATTCTTGGATTAAAAAATGTATTTTAGAGAAAATTTTACATAAAAGTTTTGTCTTTCAGAAAGTGAGATTTTTCTCTCCTCAGTTCTCACAGTTTCAGAATTAAACATCTGAAATAAAACTATACAATATCTGATCCAACAAATTAGTGCTTTCTGCAGGGAGGACTGCAGGAAAAATTTTTGTCTATTTCCATCCCCAAGTTTTTTACTATTAACACATATTGGGGTGAACAAAGGACAAAAATAATAATTAGAATAATTAGAAAGCTCTGCTTCAGATATTATCTTCGTTTTCTCTAGCTGTGATTATGAGACCACAGTAGCAAATGGCCTATCCAGCATTTTCCTGACAGTACTCTCAGAAGCCACCGAAGTTCAGATAATAGTTATGAAAACTTCTTTAGAAACATTAACTGCAGAAAAGGAACTATCCCACAAGATCACCTGGAGCTATGGATTTGTGTTTTCTAAGTAAATATCTAAGTCCAGACAATTTGACAGAGGCAATTTTCTGAAGTAATTTTTGAGATCTTGTCTTCATTTTTCCACTTCTTTTTATTTAACTACAAAACATTTTCATCGATTTCTACTTTAATATCTGGAATCAAATTCACCAGTGGAAAAAAGACATAAATCAAAAGAGCCAGCTTCCTTTCCAATGGGGGTAATAGAGATCAAAGCCTGACGCTTCATTAAAGATAAGTGTTTAAGATCAGATTCACCCTAAAATCAGTGCCCATGGATTTTATTTAGACTTCTCAATTGTTGCAATTTTTACTGTAAAATTCTATTGAAAACAACCACTGTGTATATTTGGAAAACAGCCAGATTGATGTACAGAAATGTTACCATCTAAAATTAAAATCAGGGCTTATTTGGGGAGGTGGAAGGAGCAAGCTATCTGGTGTCAGCAAATAAACCAAGGAAATGGGAAGGTTAAAGCCGTGAAAATATCTTATTACAGTGGACCACCTGCTTGTGTTGTCCTTTCCTCAAGAACTGGAGGGGGGGAAATCCCCTTGCCAGCCTGCAGTAGCGTGTGCCTTTTCTTCTGCATCTGCTGCCTTGTAGCCGTCACTGTTAATGAGTGCTGTAATTAATAGATAGCTCTCTCTTGTCTTTCTACTTGCACTCTGGGCTAAGCACTTTTCTCAAGTCAACGTTTGAAAGAAAGCGGGTCGGCACTGACTTACAGCAGCTCTGCGAATTCCTTTTAATTTAGAGCACTTACACCACCACTCCACTTATTACCTTATAATTACTGGACTGCTCTCACATACATTACGATCTTAGACTAGAGTTAGAAGTTATTAGGGTACTAAAACGTGGTGTCTCTCTGTCTCTCTCCCCCCCTTGCATCAACACTTTTATACAGCTATGATTAAAATTATCAATTAACTTTCACATTTTACCAACTAATTTTTTATATTGTTTTTCTACACACTGAGATCCTTTTACTGACTAAACAGGTACTCGGTTCTTTTTTCACTTCCCTTCTGCCAACACTCCACAGGTCAAACTACAGCACTAGGAGTCACTGCCATGGATTGTCACATGTCATAACCAGCTCAATGGCACATTCTTGTACAAAACTTCCATTGCTGATTTTTTAAATCTAATTTGTGCAATAATGACCCTGAATGTCACCCTTCCCGTTCCTGAAAAAAAAAAATCATTTGCAATTAATTAGTTGGTCAACAGCATATTGTTTTGGTCAGTACAGAAGTGGCTATCTCCCACTCCAAGCAGTCAGAACCAAAATACCATCTCAGTTCTAACAAGCATTAAAATCTGATCACCAGTGCTGCTTTTGCTAAAGCCAGTCTGCTGATGACTCTGAAGTAGCAGGTTCTGGTACTAACCAAGACAGAGCTGTTTTTGGCTCCAGTTTCAACAGTACAGACTGGACTGGTGCACACTGGCAAAGCGTCAACGCGGTTAAAACATTAACTATTCCAGAGAAAAGCGAAAACAACAGCGCCTGACTCTGAGAACAAAAACTTTCTCAGTCCCCCGAAGGTGAAGCAGAGACAAGGCTGGGTACTGGCTGTGGGTGGGCAACAGACACCTACGGCTTTCACTCCTTCCTTACTGCACCACTTCTGAACAAAAGTAATTCAAGAGCCATCTAAAACGGATGGCAGGTGTGACCACCATCAAATTATCATGCTGAACATTTGGAATAATGCCTAAGCTAGATCTCAGTAAAATCCCTCCCTCAGTTCCCTCCTAATTACTACTTAGCTCGTTACACTGAAGAATTCCTAGACACCATTGCATTATAGTGTAAAACTACAGTTGGAGTTTAATTCTCTCTTCCTCTCTGTGTCTGAAATTCTACAGCTCTATTATTCAAGCCTGAAATATTCACAACTATCTATAAATTCAATTGTCAGCCAGTGGGTTTTATTCTAGACCTCACTTCAATCTAAAATTAGAGGCACTAAAATTCACATTAACTCTAAGAGGAATGTAGTGAATAAGACTTTATTTCAAAAGAACACCTTTTTGTCAGAAAGAGCTATTTTCAAGATGATGGCTTTATCTGCATTCAAAGAGAATAAGCCCAATTCCACATTGTGCTGTTAATGCAAAATTTTTAGGTCACATTGGATTAATAAAAATCTAAATTTAGTTAAGGTTTATGAATAGAAATAACATGTGTCATATAAAAACGTACAGTATTTATTTTAAAGCCTTGGTGGGGTTGTTTTTTTTCTTTACTAGATTTTAAGTCAAATAAATGGCAGCTCCATTTGTGGTGGGCTGTGCTGAAGTAAGTTTTCTAGCAACTGGGAAATCTCAGGTAAACTTTCAGTAGTTTCAGGAAAAGCAACAACATGCTCTAGAAGCATTTTCATGGCCATATACAAGAGAAAATGCATAGCGTGCTGCAAGCCATGGGTAATATGCAATAAACAGCATTAACTCTTCGTGTTTACACTAAATTTAAACCAAAACTTCTTCATTTAAGAGAGACCTGAAGCCAGGATCTGCTGGCAGAAAGACAAAATAATGGAGCACTGCAATAAGCAACTTCTTTTTTAAAATGGTCTTAAACAATAGCGAAATAATTGTAATGCTATGTGCTTATGAAAGGCTGAATATATTAAGAATTTATTAATGCAATCACATTCATATTTCCATCTACCTGCCACATTACTAATGATATTGACAGTGCTGACACTGGCTAAATCAGTATCAATATACAAGTGGAATGCAAAAATTAACTGCATCTGATTACAGTATATAGCCTTAAGAAAGAAAGCCTCATTCCAGCTACTGGGAGCTCTTTATATTCGATCTATATATATATATGTATAACTGGTTCACAAAGTTACTTTTCCCTCATCTCCCTTATTAAAATACCCAAAAGAGGTCAAAACAACATGCCAATACCTCATAATTCGTGAACACATTTCACGTTTGTTTTTCAAGAAGGAAAAAATCTGCTTACAGCATCATTCGCTACTTCAGAGCCATGTTGGAAGTATCAAGGGCAGTAATAATTAACTACAATAATCAAAGTGACCACTTTTATTGCAGACCAATACTAAAGTCCACTTTTATCTGCACATAAAGTATTTTCTTTTCTTGGGGAGAGAACTGCCCTATTTCCATAAATATCAGAATGGGTTGTTAGCAGTTGACATTTGTAATGACAGCTACTACGTGGGAGTGTCAGCAAGGTAGGTGTTATTATGCACACCTAGATACTTTTCACAGTAACAGCACCATCCATCTGATTTTCCTCCAATACCTTCCCCTCGCATGGATGTCTACCGAAAAGGTCTTGCTATCCTCAGACTTTAACTGTGAAAGCCAATGTATTAAAGAATCTCTTTGTCTAAGTGACACAAGTAAGTCTTCAGCAGTCAGGCAGGAATGGAAGCCAGATCCTCACTTTGACTATAAATACCACATTTCCTTCTGAAATAATGTGCTTACTTTTCAGTATCGTTTTGCAGGTCTATACTAAAATAAGCAGACAAAAAAAGAGTCAGCATATTCAGTGGATTCCCATACTCCGTTTTTCTGACTGGAACAGGGAAAAAACCAATTTGTGTGCAAAGAAACCAAAACATCCCTTCTCGCACCAACGCCCACGACAACACCTCAAGACATTCACCAGGTCCTGTTAAAGAGCTGAGTAACAATTTCAGCCGAGCTGTTTTACACTGAGCATTTTTTTTCTGCTTCAGCTAATTGCACTCTAGTAAAGTGGTAAAATGTGAATCACTTAGTAGGAAAATGGGCACCAGCTGCTATTGTCAGAGAATGGAGACGCCGAAGAAAAGGAAAGTGACTGAATGAAGTGTCATGTCAGAAATCAACGGTGCAACGTGTGATTTGAGAAAACATGACTACTTTACAGAGACAGGGTGTCATTATGGCATCACAGTAATACGATGCTTTGACAACTGCTGGGTCTAACATATCATCATTGCATTAAGGTGCACTGGCTTAGTTGGAGGAAGGAAAAGAAAGGATTTCTTCTTTTAATAAGAAATATGGTAAGGCCTGCTTGGTTAACCCAGTGGATGAGATCATTAATTGCAAAGTATTGCTAATCTTGCCCTATGCATGCACAAACAAAACTGTTATTAGGCTCAAGGTCTTTAATAATCAGCGCACATGTACAACCACGTAGTAAGGAGTACCCGATGCAAAACAGAACAGCTGTGGTGGTTTGGTGGGGGCTTTTTCTTTGGGGGTGGAGCGGGGAGTTGCTAAGAAATGCTGAATGTTTCACTGCTTTTTGCAATTTTTTCTTTCTTTTATGCTTTCTTGAAGCTTCCTTACTTCACCTTGGTAAGAAAAAGCAAAACAAGCCAGTGACTCCTTCCAGAGCAGCTGTCAAAGCCAGTAGCAGCCGGAAGAGAAGGAGCAATGCTTGAAGCCATCATGTTGTTACCAACAGTGGCCTGGGTTAGCTGATGACTGCTGACAGAGGATCCAGCTTCCCAAACAGTTGTTATTGCTCCCTATGCCATCTACCCAAGCTCTGCTAAAGCACTTCCTCCTGCACAAGAGGCAGTGGAAGACTGCATTACTGCATGCTCATTTTTACCTCAACAAAAACTAGCCAAACAAACCATTATCTAAGACCCTTCAGATCTGCACCTCATCTGAGAGGCTGCACTTTGCTTTCTGTGCTGCTTTTAAAAAGGCAAAGTTTTCAAGTGGTTGCCTTGCAACTACTACAGACCCTCCAAAATGAGGTGGAATTATTTAAATCTCCTCACCCAGCAAATATAAATATTCATTATTGCTTCCCTTTTTATTTCAAGTTGATTCCCTATGCTTCCTGGTTGATAAACTTTGTTAACAAGAAGGAAATGATCCTGAGATACCCCAATGTGTTGCAAATTATCACTGTTGACAGCTCCTACGTTTAAGGATTACATCTGATGCAACAATGCATACTAGTGTCATTTATCTTTAGCTCATTTCCTTGGATCTATTTCAACTGAGGGTGAGCATCTCTTGTTTATAGCTCTGAATACTGTAAGTGAGCAACTGGCAAATCAATAAAACTGTTAAATGCATAATAATACTGTGTAATTACTTACATGATGTTTTGCATAATTAACTGTCTGAGGTGTTCCTTGATATAATGGATACTCAGAGTATGGAATAACCTATAAGCCTATAAAACACACCCTGTTTATATGAACAGAAATTATGTGTAAAACTCTCATTCTAATAGTCCAAATCAGGCTTTGGCACTATATGACAGAAAGCCTTCCTTTCCTGCCAAGTCTAAATCAATTCTTATGGCATTACTTCATAACTAACGTGATATTTCACTGATGATGACTATTACCCTGATTACTTGAAAGTAATGTAGTAATAGCAAAAATACACTTAGATTAAACAAACTACTGCTATTTAATCAATATTATTGAGACAAACTAAGTGTTTTAATAAGTCTGTATAGATGCACTAATGCTGGTTTAATTAAATGTATCCTTAGACATGCACAGGCTCTGCAGCATACAGATCCTATGGTCTGACAGACTATAACATAACTTATCTGAATTTAAAAGCTGAATCACTTAAAGGCAACATAATTTAAATCCTTTCAAACTGAGAAATTATTATTCTTTACATCAGATACTCTTTTAGGAACAAAAATGAGAAATAATACTCAAAGACCTCACACCTTTGAGCCAAAACAGCAGACATCTGAAAAGGTGCCAGCCCCCAGTGGCACAGTTGTCCACTGTACCCAGTACAGTTCACTGCAACACACTGACACAAACAAACAACCAAAACCTCTAACTGAAAGACAAAAAATAAAAGCATATATAAAATATTGCACCAGTGACTCTAATTTTTGCACTTGTTTTATGCATAAAGTATCTTATTAGCTGTTATGCACTACTACTAGGCAGGTCATCACCAAAAAAAAAGTTTCCTGCAGAAAAGACTTGCCTATGTGTATGGATCTCATGTCTTTAAGTAGGAAAATATACTTTTTGTTCCATATGCCCCAACGATTTAGTTTTCAAATACTTTAAAACAAAAAGAGGCAAATTTTGACGAGAAAACAACACAGGGAGATGGCACTTCAAAACAAAATCATTCCACAACACCTCACAGTTAAACACAGAAGCAATTTATTGGGTTTTGTGTGTATATTATGGTCCTGATACAACTTAAACCTTGGGGAATACTTTATATACTTACTTAGTGTATCTAACATTTTTCTCCTGCATCTTTTTCATTTCCGCAGCTAGAACATGGCTACTGTTTGAACCTACAATCCTACCACTGTAATACCTTAGACTTACCTTCTTTTATTTACTGACTTTTAGCCTAATGCTACATATATATATATATATATATATATATACACACACACACATATGTATGTATGTGTATATATATATATATATACACACACATAATTTGTTATATTAGTTGTTATTGTTGGGTTTTTTGGGGTTTTGTTTGTTTGTTTGGTTACAGTATTTAACATCCCTGGAAAGACCCAGCTCTGCAGCAAGAGAAGAGTTGAGAGCTGCACCAACTCAGACCAGGAGAATTCCCATGCCCAAACTGTTCCAATCAAAAAGGCTGTCATGTGACAATTAGAATGATGGCCAAGCTTCATCATGTGTAAATCAGTAAACTGCTAGGAAGACTAAGATTTTATTAGTCCAAATGCAGACTAACAATTCATGCCATACGCTGTAAGACAGTAAAAAGTCTGGCTAAGGAGTGTTTCTCTGTTATGGAGCATCATTCTATTTGTGGTTATATTTCAGTGGTATCAGGTGGAATCCACCTGATGTCTCCAGCCCCCAAAGGACACGGTAAAGTGTGAAGGAGTCAGCTATTAATTGCGAGGATTCTTTTTATTAAGGGAAAACAGCTGAAGGAGCAGAAGAAAATGAAATGCTACATTCAGCGACTTTAAGAGATAAGAGTAAAAAACTACAAAAGTAAGTAAAGATTCATTCAGGAACATAACAGGCTTTCTAAAGAGGGATTATTTTGAAATGATTACAGCATCAAAAGCAGTTACTTGCACCAGTCAGAAAGCCAGTAGTACAGATCAGAGAGACATAGCTGTCATTCATCACTTTCCAAAAGGAAAAAGAAGACAAAAAAAATTGCCTTCAGCCTCAAGAGAGAGTCAAAGTTTGCATCATGAGATTTTTCACAATTTCATTCCATGGCTGAAAGGCAGCGTGTAGGTGTGCGCACACCGTGTACCTGTCTCCCCACCCAGCTCCCTCACCGATTTTCTGCAGATTTATAGCAGAAGAATTATAATTTGCACGCCAGGCTCGGTTAAATTGGAGAACCGATTAGAGGGAACACACCAGAAATAGTATCAGAGAGCGAGCGTCTTAAAAGACTCAGGGCTAAAACTTATAAAGCAAGTGATCCTTCTCCCACCCCCTCACTCAGCTGGCTCCCAGTGTGCTGTCCTCCCAGACACATGCCCCTGGATTTAAATACCCCCCACACATACATGTGCGCTCGCACACGCAACCAAAAAGCTTCTTGGGGAGTGGGGAAATGACGTTTTCCTGCAATCAGTGTTTAAGTGAATGTTTGTCCCAGTGTGTTACACCATGCTGTCAGCAAGCAGCAGGGAGTCGTTGAGTTGTTACTACATTTGATTTGACTGCCAGTAGGAAGCTTTATTTCTACCAACTGTTAGTTGCCAGCTCTACGGATCTTCTCCTAGTTTGAGAGGGGTTTATTTTATTTTTTTTTCCTTTTAGATACAGCCCATTATTTTTCTCTTTCACTCTGAGGACTTTTAGTGTATGGCAGAAGCATCTCCACATCTCCATGCATCACAGCAGTCCTTTCACTTACACTCACTGCCTTATACACAAAAAAGTAATTGTATTAAGGCAACCATAAGTCAATCCTGACACACATCAAGAAAGTGATTTTTATATCTGGAACCTGAATGAGAGGAGCAAAGATGAATATTTACATAAGCAAACTGAAACAGGGTAATTTTATTCTGATCTTTTCTGAAAAAATACAGGGATTAGACTCTGAGGAACAGATATGGAGAGATAACTTGGGTACATTTTCCTTCCAAGGAGAAGGTTTGCTCTCCAAATCTTTATATGTTTCCCGGAGTTTTCAGCAGGGCTTTTTGTTTGCTTGTTTATTATTCACATATACCCTGAAAGGTTTCTGCTTTTTCAAACAAGATCCTATAACTTTAACAGTTGTTTACAATGCTTCCTCTTCCTACACAATAATGATGATTTTGATAATTAGGATCTAATTATAATGGATCTGACAACAACTTCCAACAACAAAAAAGCATCTTTAGAAATATGAAAGCATATGCGTGAATAGTGCAAGGAGGTGGGGTGGGGGAGAGAAATACATCCCTATGAGACAGCCTGAGAATTCAGGCTGAATGGAAAAGTAATTAACACTAAAGAACTAAAACTGTAATTAAAGAAAATTTCATTAAAGAGAGGCAGGTGATTCCACTTTCCTAAATATGACAAGGTGCTGTATAAAAATAAAATAGCAGCCAGTTTCAGTGAGTGGAGCAGGAAACCCATGTCTTTAACCAGATCAAATTCTCGAAATTGGCTGTCAAGACGGGATTGTTGTGATTTATACCCGTCTATCAAGCGCATGAGAGAGAGAGACAGGAGAGGAAAAGAGGCAAGCTGCTGTCGCTTCCATTCGCAAAGCACCTTTAATTTCCACGGCACCATCTGTTACCAAATCTAATTCACATTCCCTCCTAATCTGGTTTAGTTCTGTAATACTAATTCTTCCACTACTCTTATGAACATCGCTCTCAAGAAAAAGCTTTGGTCCCGGGTTGGTAAAAAATTGAATATTATACAGTTTAGGTTCTGGTGACTTAAGTGAAGCATGCTGCCCATTAAAATGCACTCCTGGTAAAAGGATTTGTTTTCAGTCAGTGCAGAGATACTGAATTGCTCACATTTGAAAAAAGTCAAGGGGGGAGGAGGAGAGAGGAAAAAAGGGGGGGAAAAAAAATCATGGCTGATGACGGGAAAGTAGGCTGTGGACATGAAAGCAGTGGTTGTCATAAAATACAATTGTTGTCAAGTTTAGTCCCTTTCAGTACTGGCTATAAAATCACTTTGTCACGGTCTCATATTGAAAGCTTGAAACTCTATTTTTGATAAAAAAAACTAAAAGGAGTGAGATGTAAGATTCTATAAGGGAGAATACATTCCTTTCAAATTATGAGATGCAAATATCTGTAGGAAACCGAAAAGGTAGGGACAAAAATTGAAAGTGGTTTAAAATAGTCTCCAGAGTGCCAGTCTTACTTTAGCTATGTTATAATGACAAAAATGCCAATCATTTTTGCAGTACTTGAAAACGAAATTGGGGCCAGGCGTTTTCTGTGGCTAAGCACTCTCAGACTCAGGGAGTCCCTCAGCTACTGGGTCTAGGGTTGACTGAGCTTTCCTGCTTCCCACACAGAGCTCTCTGACCAGATCACTTGAAATCAATATACAAGCAAGGAAAAGAACCTAGCAAATATTTCTAATCATAATGTTATGGTACTGTTTATTAAAAAGGACCTTTAACTTACTGATTTTTAACACATTTCCAGAGAGTAAGAATAAAAAACTATCTCCTATCTCTCTCCTACAGATGCATAAAACAAAACACAGAAAGGTGAAGAGATCACCTAACACTTCTCAACAGGACAACATCAAGGCATAGGAAACCTATCATGGTTTGGGAGAATTCCAATCCAGTATATGTTGTTTGTTTTCTATGGCTTTGCTTAAAACATGCTTTGGAAGTTTGAATATTTATGTCTGAGAAGGAACCTTGCCTTCCATCTACAAAATAGGACCTTCATTGTTTTGAAATATATAAGGGGTTTTTTTTTCCTAAATGGAAAACTTAATGAAATTTCTTCTTATTCCTAATTTTAAATGTTTATTTTTCTGTTAAATTAGCCCAAATTTCTTTGTGTGAAGCCTTTCCAAATATAAAACCTATGGCAAGAACAGCACTAGCCAGCACACAGGGTAATGTGTGAGCAATGTGTAGTTGTGAATACCCCACTTTTTTTTTTTGTTTGTTTTTTTTGGGGGTGGGGTTTTTTTTAAGGATTTGAAATGAAAGAGGCAGAAAATACTAGGACAATAAATGCTTTGATAAAGTGTTTATCAAATATTTTACAAACACCATTAATCAGAATATCTTGTTTTCTACAAAATGTGAAAAGGAATACTAGTTTTCATGATATGAAAGAGGAATACATTAAAAAAATGCCACCATTCCTTGCTTAAACACATTTTTAACTGCTGTGAAACAGCCATGACCAGAGATGTTAGTTCCAAAGATGAACATGAATCCTGAAGAAGATTTCTCCTCCTCCAATATCACTGCTTGACTCTCAAAGTGCTTAAATTGTCTGGGTAATTTCACAAACGGTGTTGGGTTTGTTATTTTAATGGGAATAGTAGCTAGGAAAACAAAATCAAATTTGTTCCAAATACAGCACATCTGCCATTCATTGTGGGTCAAAACCTTGGGTACAGGGGAATAGACACAGCAATTCTGAAGCTCTGCAAATTTATACCAGCTAATGGTGTTATTCCCTAGCCCAGCCTGTGATTTCAGAGGGTCTAAGGTCCTGATACTCTTGATACGCAAGAAGCAAGTGGATTACCATAACCTACTGCACCCAAAGAAAACCACACTGACATGCAAGGCCTCGGCAAGCACAGCAGTCAATTTTTTTTTTACTTGAACTAAAGCATTTGAGTGATATGAGCCCCGTCTGTTAACACACATTTCTATCACTACCCGATGAAGCCTTGTAACAGTTTTAAGTGAAAACTGTAAGAAATAAAAAACAAAACCAAACAACCCTCTTCCATTGAATTCTACTCTTTCTTTGCTTAACTATCTTGACTCTGGTAGCACTGGAAATAGAAATAGACTAAACAAATAGCTTAGTGTCTTACTTGGGTTACTGATGACCAAGTTCATCACATACTGAGATAAATCAGAGAATTCATAGAAGCAAAACCTGTGAAATTTAAGTATTTTCTAGTATATCTTGGAGTTTAATGTGTGATTACAGATTTTTACAAACAAATTAATAAATCTTTGGCTTTTCACAGTTCCCTGTTCTTCACATATGTTCCTACAAAATGTATAATTCAAACCTATTCATGCCACTGGGTTTACATGTCAGAGATTTGTCTCTGGTATCAGCAGCAAAGGTCAGGAAGCAAAGGATTTCACTTTTAAAATATCTGCATGACTCCAGAAGTTTCCCAGATCAGCTTCTCACTAAGTCTTGTAAGTGTTTCTACTCTCTTACCTTTTTGCCTTCTATTTTGGTGGGAGTCATAGAGGGAGAAGAAGAAAGAAATTCAGCATATTCCAGAGAAATCATCTGAAGTAACAAATATATACCTGCTGTAATATAACATGCAGGAGTGTTGCTACTTGCAATTATAAAACAATTGTATCAATACACTGCAATCATGACATGCTTCACCTGTGGCCACCTCTTCTGGAACACCTCTATGAGAGTCTTGTCCAAGAAAAGCTTTACATGAACAGATCAGCATTAATTACTCCATACTGCACACTGCAAATTTCACCTGTATTTTAATGACATGTTTGCTTCAGTTATTTCACCAATATTAAGTCTGGATCAAATATTTTTTTCTTGTACAGCCAGAAGTTCTGTTGAAGCTGACTGTCCTTGGGTATGCAGTGAAAGGAAGATTGGCCTGAAGAAAGTGTGACACTCCACCAGCAAATTCAAATAACACACATCTGATCCAGAGAAGTTTTGTGCCTCACCAGTTTCAGTGCAAGTTCAGGATGCCCATCAAACCAAGCATCAGGCCTGATCAGTTAATTGGATGGCATTAAATAATGATTTTACCAGACTGGGAATCAGATCTTTTTCCCATGATGGAACTAAGATGTGGAATAAGAATCATTTCTCTAAGCATCTCCTTAGAACATACACCAAATCTGCTTTACTTCTTCCCCGATTCTTTACAAAGTAGAGGGTCGGACAGTAAATCTTTATATTACTATTGCTCCATGGAATGAATAGCTTGGTGTTCTGAAAAATAAATTATGAGCAACCAAGATAACACCAATATACTCAAGACTTTAACTGCCTATAGTTGGAAGCTTAATAAACTGAGGGTGCTAGTGGAGATCAGCACTGAACACCTGAAAGAGGCCACTCTCATCTACCCCTGGATGGCTGTATCATTCTGTAAAATCCAAAACGGGACATCAACTGAAACATCAGTCATAGGACAACAAATAATGATAGCCAAATGATGATGTGGGATTGGCTGACTGTACATTATACAGGCATGGTTATCCTACAAGTTGTATTAAATATGAGAGCCCGAGATTTATGTTATGGGTGATAAGGCCAAGAATGCTGTAAAAGTGAAAAAATATGGCAACAGTATGCAGTACATCATTCCCAGGATAATTATTTATATAAAAAGTTCCCATTCTTACACTTCCAACATGCAGGGATAAAATTCATATATTCAAAGAAGACAAAATAATAACCTGTCAGCTTGTGGTGATGGATATGTTTTTAATCCAAATGACCACAGTATCCACTCTACCTGTCATAAAAGGACACAAAAAAATTGAATTTTCCTTTCATAATTCTTTAAGTTGTAAGGCAAAAACACAGAAGCATGATGAGTGGCTCATTCTGGTGGACAAATGGACAGGCAGTACTAAAATGTATGAATAAAAGGCACTGTTCCTTCACTAATGCTATTTTCACTTGTTACACACTGCAATGCAGGCACAGGGCAGGTATTCCTTCCTTTGCCTTTTCATGTATACCCCAAGATAATCTAAGTTATATTCCCTACAATATGAGACTGCAATAAAAAGACTTAAGAAGTGTATTACACTATTTAGCTCTCATTCAAAAGCAGTCCTGCACAAAGTGGCACAAAAGCACTATAACGTATACATCTTAACGACTTCAGGTTTGTGCCCACAAAGGTACCCTATTCTTAGACTGTGCTACTGGGAAGGAGTATCTGACCTGCATATTTTAATTTCTTAAAACTCACTCAATCCCTGGAAGAAGTTTAATAACTCTATCAGAGCCTTCTGATGCAGAAGGAAAACTACAGAGGCACCGTGCACCCACAACACATACAAACACACACCACATATTTGCCACTAATCTTCCCCCAGCTTGCATTTTTCTAAGGGTAAAAATGATGAAGAAATTTAACTAAGTTAATTTTAAGTGCTGAAAATGTAGGCAGACTGCTCAGTTATTTCATTTTAAAAGATCTTCATTTTCCCATCTGTGTTATGGCAATTTTATTACACATTCGGCAAATTTACAGTAACAAGATGTTCCCCTGACAAATTAATCACTTTCCAAGCATTTTATCATATAAATAAAATATCACCTCAAGAGAGAAAATCAGCTCAATCAGTTGATTTAACCCATCTTTCGGGGAACTCGTCTGAAACAGATTGAGCGCATTTTTTCCGAAGAGGGACTGCGCACACAGCCTCCCGCACTCCCAGCTCATATGGCAAGGCTTTTCCAGGAGAAAATGTTTAAGACCAGCTGATAGGAGGCAAGATTCTTCCTGTAAGAACTACCTTGCAGCAATGACAGATCTCCACTGGGAACAAACAGAGATTCATAAAGAACTTGGTAAGGGTATTGACTGAGAAACTACATTTTTCCCCTTAGATCACTGATAATAATTTCTGCAACATTTCTCTGGCATTATTGTTATCATAATGTAAGAGTAAAATACATACTGTTTCACTAATCTGCTCTAGTGTTTTAAGATTCTCGCAATAAAATAACACAGGCAAAACTCCAACCAGTTTCGCAGCTGATTACATGATTTTTAATTTGGATTTTTAAAATTTCCCCAGTGCTCTTTAATCTCATTCTGTAAAGTAAATTTTATTTTTATGAAAAATGAGTGACTGGCAGCATTAGCAATGCAACATACGCACAGTAGTGCATTCAACTCAGGTTTTCCCAAACTAATCCTTAAAACAACTCAATGCCTTTTGGGAGAGAATCTGTCACTAAAGCAATTCAACTCCTCTGCCGTTTAACCTTTCTCCCTCTGCCCTGCTCTCCCAGTTTTACCTTCATTCAGGGATTACCAACAAGTATAAACAATAAAAAGGACGATAACCTCTCTTTATGTTACTAGAGCCTAAAGTTGTTAAAAATTTAAATTTTAATTTAATTTAACCAGATGTGGGTTTTTTTTTACTGTAGTTAGTAGTATCAATATATATTTTTTGTATTTATTCCAATACTCTGAAGTATGATAGCAAATCATCCTTTTGCTGAAAGAACCTTTCCACCAAGACAACACAAATATGCAATCCTTACAACTCTCGAATGAGATATTTACAATATCCTGAGCAACAAAGTT
>VWZN01011593.1:497530-509166 GCA_013396955.1 Regulus satrapa | reverse complement strand
TAGAGCCTAAAGTTGTTAAAAATTTAAATTTTAATTTAATTTAACCAGATGTGGGTTTTTTTTTACTGTAGTTAGTAGTATCAATATATATTTTTTGTATTTATTCCAATACTCTGAAGTATGATAGCAAATCATCCTTTTGCTGAAAGAACCTTTCCACCAAGACAACACAAATATGCAATCCTTACAACTCTCGAATGAGATATTTACAATATCCTGAGCAACAAAGTTCAGGGTGCCAGGGACAAGAGAATTCAAGCATCTAGACTGGCTTCTCACCCCCTTTATTCCCTCAGCAAAATATTAACTTTACCTCCCCAAATGCCAACATGTGAAAAATGCATATAGCAACATGACTCACTCACAAAGGAGCATAACAGCAGCGTTTATGGAATGCAATGAAATAGCAACATAAATGTTAGGGATTGTTATATAATTAATAATGCTGTAAATAGGCATATTAATACTACAAGGCCTCAATATTAAAAGCTGCAAGCTCTGTACAACTCTGAATGATTGGTGAACTGTTAGTAAAGAATGGTTAGATGAAAAATTACGAACTTACAGGCAAATACAGAATTCCATATCCTACATGTAATCTTTTACCTGATGAAACATTCCTGGTATACGTACTTTAAAAAAAAAAAATACTCTCAGGNCAAGCTTTGCAGGATATAGTCCCAAA
Source organism: Regulus satrapa (assembly GCA_013396955.1). Classification (NCBI taxonomy): domain Eukaryota; kingdom Metazoa; phylum Chordata; class Aves; order Passeriformes; family Regulidae; genus Regulus; species Regulus satrapa. The sequence goes on along the minus strand of VWZN01011593.1, from coordinate 508,481 downwards.
AGTTAGTGTTTCATTAAGCAGCAGCTTCTTCACCTCCTGCTAGGAAAAAAACCCTCATTCTAAACATAAAATGTGTGTCCTCGAGATACAGAACAGGAAAAAATGCTGATTTGCAGTGTTTAATAGAACTATGTTTTTAAAAGATATGGAGCACCTGGAACCCTAGGTCATTGGAAGATATCCTATTCTCAACCAGTACATAAAAATCAACCATTTTTGATCTAGACTGAGAACAGTGCTTTCTCGGCACGAAATGTGACGTTCAAACTGCTCTAAGAGAAAGTGCACAGAGAGAAGACACTACTTTCCCCTCACTTAAACCTTCAAGACTGAACAAAATTCAGTCAGCCTGAGTGGTTATCAGGACTCTGAATCCAGCATCCTGCCAGATAAGTGACAATCCAGCTGGCAGTGCAGGCACTGCGGAAGCAAATGAGTTTGACTCCATGCAGTAAAGACACAACTGATTTCAAGATTCAGCTCACCTGGTTAGAGAACCTGGCCAGCATTTGAGAATACCTTCTGCTCTGTTCAAACCAAAGCATAACAACACACAGCCATCCAGAGAATGAAGGGCAAATCTTGCAGACCTCACACAGGGCAGAAAGCTCCAGGATGAGAGGCAACCTCAGAGAATGCTGGGGGCTTCTTATTTAACAAAAATTCCCACAGACATCCATTCATTCTGATAATATCTAACTGAGGCAAAGTGTGTTCATTTGATAGTTCTTTCACAGCCAGTGGACAAGGCATTTAGATGCTTCAGCACCTAAATGTCCATGAGATACACAGAATTTTTTTAATTGGCTTTTAAATTTAAAAGTTAACTTTTCTTTTTTTAAAGTCACGTTCTCGTGTTCCAAAGTAGCTACTAATCCTCTTACACACCATAAAGTATTTCCATCATTTTTTCCCCCTGCAACTGTCTCCTGATTCACCACAGCACATATACTGTGCTCCTAAAATTATTTAACAGTAGAGTAACTCTACAGGAAAAGTAAGAACTCAAAGGCCTGGAAAGTTAAGAATCACAGAGCTTAAGTTACTTTCAAAGACTAAATTGATCTTGGTTTAACTGGGGGGGGGGGGGTGGCAGAATCACCTTTTTGATATAAGCTGGATATACAAACTGACTGAGATACTTTAACATCATCTCTAGGATCTTCACATTTGCAAACAACACCTCTTGAATCTGAGGAAGATGCAGGACACCGGATCTTTTAATTTGAAAGATGACAAAGTGGATTATTGGTTAGTTACACGTGCCAGTAGGGTGATCCATTACCATGGACGCTCTACTGTGAGTACACGATGTCTCCTTAATAGTAGTTAGAGCCTTATTGGCTTAAAAAAAAACGTAAAAAGGGTTTTGCATGTGAATTGAACTTAATAGGTTTGACATGGACTAACCTTAAAGAATCCAATCCACTCAAATCCCTTTGAAGGCTGCAGCTGAATTTCATGCAAATCTTAGAGAAGTAGCCTGGCTGCTGGGATTTCAAGATGCCGTGTCCCTTTCTTCTGCAGATCTAAACCCAGGCAAAACAATGACACAAAACCCTCCCACAATTTCAAGGATTCCTCTTAAGATGATCCCGGTTTTGTTCTTTGGCCCAGGGAAGCGTGACATTTAAAATTCGAAAGCAAGAAGAATCTGACATCAGGAAACAGAGTGAAGTAGGAAGCCAGTTTGTTGTTGGTTTTGTTTGTGGGTTTTGGTTTTTTTTTAAACACAGCCCTGGACTGATGTTTCAAATTTTAAAAAAATTTTGACATGGCACAACTATTATTAAAATGCTTAGAAGAGAAGGATGGAGATTAACTTTTATGCTCAATTCATTAGTGATTTTTCTTTTCTAAAGATAATTCAATTTTAGAAATAAATAATCCACCATAGGCTAAATATTCTGGTGGTCATTTTGAAATTTAAGCAAGCACCTAGGAAATAAAACTATTTTTTTAAGGCCACTCTAACTATGAAATTACGTTTTCTTATGTAATTCCTACATAATTTTTTACATTTCTTTAAATTTCCACTGAAAACATTTTAAAATATTTAAGTGTTCTCTATATGTTTATGTAGGCAGAAAAGCATATACATATATTTGTCTGTGTAACAATATATGTACACTGACAGCTGGAAAATTATTTGTTTGATGACTGGATTTAATCTTCACCTGATAAACATGAGAGAATAAGAAAAAGGAAAAGCATTTGTCAGCTGCTTTTCCTCTTAGAATAAAGTACAGATGACTACAAATGTAACTATAACCAAATCAAAACCACATAGTGTGTATAAAGCAGTGACTATGCAAAGCAGTTATAAATTCTTGGTTAACAAAGGGCACAGAAAGCCCTTAAAGGAAATATTTTATTTCTGCTAAATTAATACCTAAAAGCATTACATTTCATCAGTTTCACTTAGGTTTAAAGTCCCCAAAGATTCTCCTCCTGAAACTGGCTATATTTTATGTGCAAACCGGGCTGAGAGCTATCTAAATCTAGATAAAACTCATTGGCTTGTAATCTTCACAATGATCTATACATCTAAATCTATATGCAAATCAAATGCTCTCATGCATTAACACATTCCAAAGCATCTAGGAGCAGGAGAGTGCTTTCTCCCTCTCACAACTCCCCTCCTTTGCTCCTCTCCCCCTCTCTTTATTTACACTAGCTACCTAAATAATTCACACGGCCTTCTTTTCAGGCTGAACGTTGCTCTGCTGAAGCCCGCAATGAGCTATTGCAGTAACCAGATGGACACATGAATGCAGCAGGTGGGACAGATGGCAGCCCGCCCTGTCTGACGCTGCCTGCCTCAGCCTGGGCTGCCTTTTCCTTCCAGGTACATTATCATCAGTGTAGCAGAAAGCAGCATGCAGAGGGGGGAAAAAAAAAACCCCTTTACATACAATACTGTGGGAACCAGTTAAATAAATGACCAGATGCTTATTTGCTTTCTTAACCAAAATGCAATTTACTTAAGAGCGTATAAGACGCATTTCCCCTCTCTGTCCCCTTTAAAGGAGAGAAGTCCATTTCTATTCTCCAGCAAGCCCCTGAGTGCTGTATATAAAACAAAACGGGCCTGAAATCTTATCCAGATCTCAAACTCGTGACTTCACAAAAATTTTGATTCTCCTTCAATTTCCTTCAGAAATACTTCTAGTATTTCAGAGGTCTCATTTTTTCATATAAAGCTATATATATATTTTAGTACATGGTTACAGTTTTTAGATGACGTCTCAAGACCTAGTATATCTACAGTGAAAAGCCTTAGTTTCCACTGAAACAAACAAAAACTTATCTCTTCAGGGATTTAAACATGGGTTTTGTCTCTTGACTGAATGTCTTCTACCTATCTTAAGAGACATGCAGAACTACTAAGTTTATTACAAAATATTTGACACTGCAGTAGGAAATGCAAACAAAAGCTGAAGCAGTAGGTCTGTCTTTGACTGCAAAAATTAACAATTTCACGTGATGTTTCCCTCTATGGAACACTGGGCAAAACACACTGAAGACACCCAAAATTATAATACATGTTTGAGCAAGAATATAAATGAAAAAGAAAGAAATCTGGTGACACATCTGGCAGAGTTTGACCAGCACCAGTATCACTGTACCACAGAAGTTGCCCTTTTTATACAAAATGTACTGCTGTCCAAATAAGCAGAAGCAATTAACATCATTTTCTTTTTCAAGTCAGTAGGCAACTGATACAGCATATTAACTGAAATCACTGTTCAAGGACCATTTTTTAAAATCTTATTGCAAAAAGATATTAAATTTAAGCAGTAAGACAGATGCTCTGTGCAATCCTGTACTCTCCAAATTTTTCTCTCTGACCTCCTTACCCACCCCTTCTACTATGTCAACACCAACAGCCTGTGCTGCTCCCTGGTCTGTGCTCCTTTCACAGAGCTTTTCCCTCTACCTCCTTCTCATCAACTTGACCTTCTCTGAGCTCACACAGATGGAACCACCCATCTCCCCCTCAAACACCAGGTAGACTTCTGATCTACAATAAAACAACCCATACTTTCTTGCTAGCCTTGTCTCGGTGTGCTTAAATTAAAGATACAACATCACACGCAGAGATTTTATGCAACTGTTTATGCACACATATAGAGTATGGTTGTACTTGCCACATTAGAAAAGTATGTTGTGCCTTTTCTGCAGCTTTCATGAATTTCTCGTATTTATAGTCAGCAAAGTCCTTGAATAGGAATTACCTAAGTATTTACACCTGTACACCAAAGACAGTAGCATAACAGAGGCCTCTACACTTCCTTAATATAGATATTTAGTACTAGCTGGGTACATTATATGGAATTGATTGGCAATTGCACTTACTACTGAGTCAAAAAATCATTTTGGGTTTTTAATTTTTTAAAATCAGAATAAGCAATTCCACAATGTTGAAGGCAAAAGAAAAAGTGTAAGTTGAGACTTGTCCTGTGTGATTTTCTTCTTCCCCTGAGCATACTGGTATAACTGGAAAGAGAAACTGACTGTAAATAAACCTGCATGGGTAAATGAAAACTGGTCCAAACTGGCAAAGGAAACCTGAAACAAACAAAAACTTATCTCTTCAGGGATTTAAACATACTCATTATGGACTCAAATAATAATAAACATAATAATACAGCATCTAGTTTCATCTGGTCCAGGGAGAAGACACAGCAGCACTATCAAAAAGTCTATTCTTGTTCATTTCTGACCTGGCAGAAGCCAGGAATTACAGAAAACCTCAAGGGATAGACTGCTTTCATGGGATGCCCAGACTCATTCTAAGGCCAAAGAGGTTAAGCACTTAGGATAAACTTTGGATAAGCAGCACAACTTCTGTATACTTACATGTCCTAACTGAAAATCCTGAACTTCAAGGTTTTATATTACCACCTCTGAGTGGGGGTGAAAGAAGAAAGCATAAAAAATAACAAGTTTAAACAACCAGGGATCACTCATGCAAACTCATAAACCCTATGCAAGAGATTTTGTGTTTTGAGACCAGCAACTTCTAGAAATGGTGAACTATGTACTATGTATTACCAGCTACAGAAAAGCATTTTGAGCCGTAGTGACCAGTTTACAACATCACAGAGAACCAGTAAAAGCAGTCCACTTTACAAATGCTATCACACAAGTAATGATTTCACTACGATGATATAAGCTGTTTTCTCAGCAACAACAAATGAACAGAAAGAACCCTAAACATGCAGGAACACCCTCTTTAAAAACAAACCTCAGAGCAACCACCAGGTTGCCACAACAGTAACAGACATATTATTGGAGAAGCAATCACAGAACCATGCTCGGATACAAAATGTATATTATGCTGGTAAGCTTGTTTCACTGATAATGAATTAATATATTGGAAAATTAGGATTGTCCAAGTCTTCCTTTTTTATGATCAAAACTCATTGTTGAAGCAATCACGTATATTCTTAGTACTGAAACTGTATACTTAACTCTGTGTGTGGAGGAAATGCAGTAAGAAAGAATGAAATCAATTATTTTATAATGTTTTAGGTATATTTTCACAGGGCAGGTGTTAAAGCAATTGCTTTTAATGATGGATTTAAACACACTAATTAATACGGTAAAGTGACTACTCCAGGTATTTTAGAAAATAGATTAGTTCTTTACTTATTTTTGCTCTCAAAAAAATCTACTCAAGTCTCTTCATGAATGCAATCTTCCTGCTTGGGTAATGCTTGCCATTGCCTTGTGGTCAACATGCACAAGCAAAGCTCTCATCCTACCCCAGCATTTCCCCTCAAAAATCAGATCTGCATTTCTCTAAAGAGGTGTCTAGGGATGTCCTGAAGCAAAGGAAGTCTAGTTGCAGAGGTGTCTGTGAAAACATGACCTGGAGCCTACAAAAGCAATGATGGTTCAAAAACTAATTTCAGAACCAAAAAAACCAAAGCAAGCAAACAAACAAACAAAAAAAAACAAAAAAAAAGAGGAAAAAAAAAGCATAGGTAAATACATCTCTATTATCTGGCACCTTGCAAACAATTAGGGTGATGAAAGGAGACTGAATGATTTTTAAAAAAAACTTCATTCTGGTCCATGAGAAAAGTAATTGCCAATTCCAATCCTGTAAGTACATCATAGGAAAGAAGACATAATTATACTCAAACTGGACTTGATATAAATACCATGAAGCTGATTTTCAAAAGGATCAGATTTTCCTCAGAGCTCTGCAAACAGATTTGATGATTTTTCCGAGGGCCGAGTTTGCAGAACTTATGAAAATGCTTACCAGTTCAGGAAAAATGGGTCGTGTTTTTTGTGGGTTAGTGTTTTGGTTTTGGAGGGGTTTAAAATTGAGAGTTCAGGTTCTTCTATTTTTTTAGAGGTTCTTTGCTGAGGGTTTTTTGGATTTGGGTTTGGTTTTTATTATTTGTATTTTTTTTGTTTTGCTTTTCTTTTGTTGTCTTCTTATTTCTCAAATGAAACTATGTATAATAGTGTAAACGCAGCTTGATAGATTCCAATCTCTTTTGAAATCTCTTACAGGAATAATGGGAAAGAGAGAAATACTTATAATACAGAGCATAAATGAAGGCAGATGTTGATGTTGAATGTAATGGATATAATAAATACATGGTTTTAACAGCTCCCAAATATGCAAACACAAAGGGATGGAAAAGCTGCCTTTTAAAAGGTAACGTGTATAGAAGAAAGAAGCAGACATTAAACCCTGAATTGCAAAGGTGTAATTTCAAAAAGACAGCAAAATGTACCTCCTCCTCTATGTCAGTGACTAACAAAGTTTAAACACTGAATACTGACGTTCCATCCTCCCTTTCCTCTGCTTCAGTTTTGAAGAGCTAACTTTGAACAGCTTGACATTTACCTCTCTGCCTTTGCTTTAATAGTAACAGAGGTGCACTCTTCAAGGAGGAAAAAAGTGTCTTTAAAAATCTCAAATGCATAATAATTCTTGCACTTACTCCTTTGCAGCTGAGCAGAGCCATTTACATAGTCCACTAAACACTGTTTAGTAAACACGACAAGAGTGCTTCTATCTTACTGCCCTTGTAAAACCAAGACAGGGGTTCTGTTTTTAGTGCATACTCTGGTTCAGCATTAATCCTGTTTTATGTTGTTCGCACCTGCTGCTGACGGGTTGTGGTTTGTGCCGCTCCCAGACAATCCTCACCAGCTCCAACAAAAAACTTATCACTAAAGTGGAAACAAAACCCCAACTGCCATGCAAAACCTGTAAAAGGCAGAAAGACTTGACATGCCTGCTTCCTTTTTCTTCCTCCATAATCCCAACTGCCCAAATTTAAAACCGGTGTTTAAGTCACACACATTTAGTCCTTATGCCTAACTTTTCTAGTTCTTCTGATAGCAAATCTTAGAGACAAATGTCATGGACATAACCTTTATAAATATATGCTGTGTAACTCACCTTTTCCTTTGTGCCTAATAAAATAATAGGCTTTGCTCTAACAGAAGTACCGAATGCTGATAACGCATCCTTTTGAGAACCTTTACAGGAACAGCCTTTTGCAAACTAAAAAAAAAAAACCAAAACTTCCTTCAACATGTTTTCACATGAAATTCATGATGTTACTGCTGTAGAAATCGGATTTTGTTTCTTAATCAGAACCTACACACAAGAACTTTAAAAAAAAGCCATAAAGTCACACTTACAGCCTCATTTGTACAAAAAATTGAATGCTTTATCCAAGACAAAAATGTTAACTGTGATTAAAGGAATAGGTCTGAAATTACATAGTGTTCATAGTCAAGGAGCATAGGAAACTCAAGGGAAGCAAACAAAATGAAAATAGAAATCTTTTGTTTGGTGAACACATGGAAGCAAAATGTGCATTGAGACCAGGGACAGAAATCATGTGCATATTTGCCAACTCGGAGATTCAGATGAAGGTACTGTTATCTGCAATAGAGTTTTGCACTAGAAAAGTCTCTAAAATGGAGGGCAGTACATGGTACTTTCACACCCACTTTATGGCACTCCTTATATGACTGAAATAACATAAACAAGCATCAGAATATTTGGAAAGTAAACTCTTGTCTCCTTTTTCCTGTTATGCCATCTTGGCCTATTTCTTTCTACAAAGAGAAAAATCCTTTCTGTCCAAAAGCCAAGTTCCTATCTCTTAAACGCTATACAAACCTTTTCATAAATAAAATGTTGGTTGGAGGCCAGTCAAGGCAATTCTCCATCTATTATAATTTATTTCGTATCATATAGGCAAAGGCATGCTAAATGACCCTTGGTGATTTCTGAATTCTGCATAGGTGTTTCTTCATATATATAGAAGAGTGATATGCATCAAGCAGACATATGTGTTCCATGTTACAGCTTTACACCCCAAATTCATCACCACAAAAAAACCAAGATGAATTAATCTTTATGTAAATTAAGCATTTCAACATCTCTTGCAATTCAGTTGTAAAACAAAGAAAAAAGGGGGTCAGTCTCACTTTCTCTTACTATCTCCATCTGAAGGATTTCTACCTCCTCGGTAGGCAACCCAAGGCTGAAGATATGGGCATAATGCCAACACTGCTTTTAAGCTCACAGAGAAAATATTACAGGGTAATCTTAGTATTTCCTGGTCACACTCCCTTAGGCAACTCTATACTAGTGCAAATGTCACATCCTGGCAATGAGTCCTTGGACACAGGGTCTACTTCTTGACTGATTTATTTTAAAATACTACAAAATCATTCATTTTTTAAAAATCAATTCTAGAGACTGATCTAAAACCTGCTAAAATGAATGGCATTCTTTCAATTTAGTCTTGAATCAGTCTACTATCAGCAGAAGCTAAAGATTTTTTCAAACAGATGGTAGCAAGACCTTTGCAGCAGACTGTCCTTCTTACCTTGGAAAATCTCTCCTAACTTACCAAACAATGGTATAAAAAAGCCCAACAATAATTTTGTCAAACAGCTGCATCCACAGTATTCCTGTTCCAGCATTACCTAATGTACAAGTATTACACCTCTTTTTATAATTAGAGGGGGGAAAAAACGGTGGGGGGGTAAGGGGGGAAGAATTCCCACCCCTGTCATCCATCAAGTGTACATCCAGGCCACTGCTCCTGAGAAATTTAATATATGCTAAAGAGATACAAAAAGACATAAAAAGCTTTCAGAAATAAAAGTGCTTCAGAAGCTAGATTTTAATATTGCCAAGTAGGGTTTTTGCCATATTATAAAGTTGACTTAAATGCCAGGATACCACATTTCGGAGGCAGCGGCAGCAGCTTACATATTGCCTGTATTAGTGGCTGAAGTGTATTGCTGATTCCAAAGATAGACTATCATCATCTGTGGGGGAGAAGAAATAAATAAATAAATAAAACTTGGCATTCACTACCAACCTTGCTACCTGCTGCCTTGAAGCACTCTTTTCAAGTGCAGTCTCCGCAGGAAAAAAAAAAAAAAGAAAGAAAAAAGTTAAGACTCCTTTATTTTGATTATAGTGCTTTCCCCAGGCAGGAATTTTTATTTCAGTTAGAATCTTTAAACCATTACATTTTCAGTGATGCATTTTTATATTTACAGTTGACATCTTCATAGAAGAATGAAACCTTTGAGCAACAGCTCTAAAGCATGAAGGTTGCCTGAAGTAAGTACTTAAATTATTTTACACCCAAATGGAGCCAGTTGTTTTTAGCTAAAATTTAATAAACCTTAAATCAATGACCTTTCTTTTACTGAAAGCTCACACTTGCAAAAACTAACTTTCCTAAGAAACATATTTTGGTGAATAAATGCCAAACAAAGGGCTATTTAAATCTGAACATTGTCTCAATTTAGAGCTTGTGAACATTCAGTTCCTCAATTCTCGACTGCTACCTAATGTATAGAACAGTGGAGCTTTGGTTTAATCACATATCATTGATTTCAAAGTGTCACAGCGATCTCATTGACAGTAATCAATAAAAATCCAAAATCAATCAAATATACTCTTGCACTATCATTTGTCAAATTTGAATATCCCAGAATTAATTGTAGGCATGTGGAAGAAAATGAACCTAGAAATAAAATTTAAAAACGGTACAAAAATACAAATCAGCAAACTTTGAGAAAATAATAGTGCATCTGAGCATGCTTCATGCCTGCTGGGGTAAGTTAATGATGAATCATACCTTGCCTTCCCAGCAAATACTCTGAGATACATTCTTTTTCAAACATGAAAATACACAGCTACTGAAGGCAGCAGACACACTAGTAAATGATCAAGCATTATTTTACAAACAGCCATGTTACGTGCCAAATATTAAATGTGTTGCCAGTATATTGCAAACTGCACAAGTATGTTACACTATTAAGAACTGCACATTGTAAGTTAGCCACTGCACTTGACAAAGCAAGAAAAGATAAAATTGCTGCATTTCTGAACCAAAACCATGAATAGATGTAGCCACTTATCAAAAGAGCTGTTATTGTTGCCGAGGACTCCTCTCTCAACACATTCACCTGTAATTTTGTCAAGGTAATAAATCCTTCCATTCATTACAGCATACTCAAAAGCATCCTGCTATTTAATTTAAATGGAAAAAAGGCCCAAAGTGTCTAAAACATTTACTTTTGCTAATGTAAAAGTGCTGGCATTTTACTTCATTCCTGATAAGCCGGTGCCAATGGATGTGATTATTCTTTTCTTATTCAAAGCATATCAGTAGTTCAAAAGCACTCTCAATCTTATCAGGTGTATGAACAGCACAGTTACTGAAAACAGTTTGTACTGCTCCTCTCTCTTTCTGCCAGGCTATCAGATAAACCCAACTAACTAACTGTATTTACACACAATCAAACATAAGCTGTGTCTTCAGCACACTGTAGCCTTTTTCTGGCATGTCACAGGTTTTCTGCTTGACATTAGCGGTAACTAAACCAGCAGCAGAGAATTAGCTTACAACAAAAATACAGTCACACCATAGCA
>VWZN01011593.1:467275-486803 GCA_013396955.1 Regulus satrapa | reverse complement strand
AAAAAAAAACCAAACAAACAAAACCACCAGCAACAGAACCAAATTCCAACATATATTGGCTCAACAGACATGTTTGTGTATGTTTACAGCAAAGAGGTTCCAGCGTTCTGTATTTAACCTAATGTGAAGAATGGGCCTGCTTCCTACAGACCTGGTATAAATACTTGCAATTTTAGGAATCAGAACTCACAGCAAAACTACAGCTCAGACTACTGTATAAAGGCAGGTAGTAAAAGCTTAATTACCAGTAGCATTATGCTGTCTATATTGTTAAATGTGAACTCTGTAATTAAGATGTAAATTTGCTTGTGAGCAGTGAATTAAAAAGCTCTGAAATGTAGAGTAAAATTTAAGTACTCTGTAGAAACATCAGGGACAAAAAACCGCACCGGTTTTTACCAAATTTTAAAACAGGAAGCATTAAATCACGTTACTCTGTTAGAACATCCCCTTTAAATAACAATTTGATAAATGTAGATTTTGGTATCAAATCAGAATTTGAATATGATGTCTTCATGTACAGTTATATGTATGACTATACAAACTCAAAATACAAGTCAAAAGAACTGATGTACATGTGCACATGGGCAAAACATACAAATTCAAATACATTGTTTATACTGAATATCTCTGTGTATAGATTTGTAAGTATATAAGACATTGTCTGTTTATAGATTTATACCCAAAATGTCTATTTTTCAGTATTTTTTATTCCAAAGTGATTTAAAATCTTTGCATGTATATGTCTTTTTTGTATACAAAAATGAGCCATAAATGACTCCCTGTACATGTGTGATTTGATATGGTCACTTTCCTGTATTACATTCCTTGGAATACACCCTCCTGAAAATCTGACAGCTAATCCATTTTGAAACTTACCAAAGCACAGGTTAGGTTCATTCCTACTTTTGTTCACTATCTCCTAAGATTTTATATCCAGGGGCTGAAACACGATGGTCTCCTGCCATGGTCTGTCTTCCTGCAAGCCCTCGTTTTCACATTCCCATAGTTTCCACTATCTTGCGAGCTTGTTGTCCCCCCACCCTCCTCTACACTCCCAGATTTTTCCTCTCCCCGTGCGAGCCGTCACTAGTTTTCTATCAAGCATCTTTCATCCAAGCAGGCGGCTCTCTGCCCTGCCACTGCTGCCTCTTGGAGAACCAGAAATACTGTGCTGTACTTTGCATGTTGATAAACAAAGCAGTTGGCCTCTTTCCCCCAGGGACTGAAAGTGTCACCTCCACCAGACTGGGGCCTGGAATTCCAACTACATTCTTGAACTTGGGTTTCACAGTTAGAGATCAGTTTGGGGAAAGTGAAAGAAAAAAAAAAAAAGAGATAAGAAAGAGATTACAGCAGCAAATAAACTGGGGCTAACTGTAGCTTCATTTTAAGCTGTTCTGTAGAAATAAATAAAAGCAGAAGTAGCGGGGGGGAAAGCAATCCAGGTATCACCAGTTTCGTGAATTTTATGAGGGAATACACAATAAGAACATGCATGCAAACACACATCTGCAATGACTTATCAAAATGTACAGTGTAAAATCTTAGCACAGGGAGTTATACAAAACAGTGTTAATGGAATCAAGGGAGGGGAAGGAAAAAATTGTCAGGAGTGCCTGTACCAGTCAAGGGGCATTGCTGAGCAGTGCCTGCGTTTCCATGTCTCTCTCTGCATCTGATTTTTCCTGTGTGCCAAACAGTACATCTGTAAGCATCTTCTCATCTAAATACTACAGACATTTCAAGGCATCAGAAGAGCCAGATTCTTGAAGCACAACCACCTCGAGGCAACTGAAGTGAGGTTCAGTGGCACTTCACAGAAACCTCACAGTGCATTGTGTCAAATGTGTATTTACCAAAAGGAGCAACAAGCTCAAGCCAGTAGGGAAGCAGCAAGAATATGAAACTCTGGTAGCTGCCGAGGATTTATTGGGGAATAAGCATACTTTAGAAAAAGATTTGCAATACACCATGGAGCCTTATTCAATCCAGCTGGAAAATACCCTATTGTTGAGAGTTCTAAATAAATACTGAAGTGTTATCAAATATGTAATCTTCTCTTTATTCACAATCACCCATTAAAGAACCGCAACTCGGTGCACCCCGGATATGCTGCTAATGAATTAAACTGATTTAAAAAACTAACTCCTCAAAAGTTCCAAATTCTGCTCACCTGTTTGTACATAGCTGGACAAACACTATCAAGTTATTACTTAAAAGCCATCTGCTCCTTCAGTCTGTATTTAGCATTAATTACTCTTTGTTTTGATGTTATGGGAAAAAGCTCACACAACACAATCTCTGATGCTCCTTAGAACTTTTCCACAGTGTGTTTGTTCAAACAAACACATGGAGCAAGACTTTTAGCTTTTGCTTGCTACATTCAGTCTCAGCATATAAAAAAATGTGTCTGTGAAATAACAGCAATTGTCTTACCACGTTACTGAACTACATTCAGTTTATCTGTTCTCAAATAAATACTCCATATTTTCTCCTTGTTTTATTTTCAAGGGCATGGGTATGGGCATTTAAATGACTGCTTTCACTGATACAGAATAGAACATGTTCATGCTGCTATAAATGAATATTATTCTCTTGACGAAACACCTTTTCCAAAGCCTCTGACAAAATGAAAGAAAGGGAAAAAAAGAAAGAAAAAAAAATAAAGCCCCCTAAAAAAACCAAAAGAAACAGAAAAAGGCAGCCGCATGCACATTGCCTGTCACCCACCAAAAAGGTCTCCTCCCTAAAGATAATTCAGGCACACACTTCAATATGGATATCTCACTATTACCCCAAGCTCTTTTTTTAGTGTAAGTTTCTTCAGAGAAACTGAAGTGCATTACTGTCTCAGACAGCCAAGGATAAGATGACTGAGGGAATTCAGTTGCTCTGTTTAATTAATACAGGATTATTTCACTTTCATTTTGTGAAGCTAATAATATGACTGGTGGAATGTCAGTAAAAATTAAATCATAAACTAGTGCAGTACCAAAGGGAAAACTTACTTTAGTTATGGAGTATTCCCAGCAGAAATCTTGAAAATCTTATACATATTTACACTGATAAAATACCACATGTACTTCATGGGATACTGCAAGCTTTCTACAATCCTTGTGGCATGTATTTACAGAGCAAGAGTTAACATTTTGAGATTATACATTAATAAATGAGTTGCAGTTGTATTGTTCCTTGAATGTTAAGCACTAGATACTAAACGCAGTAACACGTTCAAGGTCAATGCCCTATTTTAGACCTTTTCAGCAGCTGTGATATTATGATAATCACACTTAAAATATTCCTATAGAAAGAGTAAATTAGGCCCTTTCACTAGAAGGATTATTATGATAAACAACAAATCTGAAAGAGAACAAATTCAAATTTCTCTTTTTGTTTGTTGTTTTTTGTTTTGGTTTGTTTTTTCCCCCAGCAATGCATTAAATTGCTGTCTTTTACTGTGACGGCTTTTCTATCTAGATTTTTTTAAAAACCACCAAACCTAAAACCCAACACTTTATTCTGCGCTTACATTACCTTTTGGTGTCTTTTGTTTTTTGGAGGCCTCACCTATGTAAAAGTGCCTTCCTAAAGTGCATTTATGCTTTCTATTAGAATAAAACCACTCCAGTTGGCATCCCGTTTTATCACCTACACTGCAGTGAAATGTAATATCCCACTAAACCAGAAGGGAAAGACGAAAACTTAGCATCAGCAGCTAAGCAAGATTAGGGGTTTAGCTCTATCTAATTGAGGGATGAGATGTGTCCCTCAATGGGTGTCTCCCCACTCCCCCACCTGCCCTTCTACCTGACTGCGAGCTCAAAGCTCTAAAAATAGAAGAAGAAGATGGAGCGTAAATATTTCCCCAGTGAAAACACCAATAATCTTTACTGTGAGCTGACATGAATTGCTTGTTACACTGCCCTAGGATATCATGGCTTGAAGCAAGAGCGCAGACACGCACAGAGCCACCAACCAGCCTCAAAGCTTTTGTGCCGTCTATTTGTGCATGTCCATGTCGCAGAGGCTCCTACGACATCTGACGTGGAGCCGGGACACCTGCTGTACAAAACGCATCCTCCAGCCTGCCTGCCCCCACCCCCGACAGTCCCAGCCCATCTTCCATCACTCTTCTGCCTTTTTCTCCCCCTGCTCCCCCTCCACTCCCTTCGCTCTGGCATTTTTATTATTAATGTTATTGCTATTATTACTGTCCAAGCATAAGCTGATCCACAGGGGAGCCTGTGTAATTTAACCCCTCAAGCACTAAATTCCTTCACATGTGCCAAAGACACAGGTTTGTTGTTGCCTCCAGCAATATCCCAGGAAGACGAGTGATGGCGGTGTCATATCATCACACAGCGACTTAATCTATTGCGACACCCAGGGAACGGGTAACTGAAGAGATTTACAGAACATGCTCTCTGCCTGAATACAAAATGTTATCCTCTCTACCAACAAACTCAAGTCACAAGAAACAAAGTGAAACAAATTTTGCCCTCTTATGGCTCATTGTTTCCTCGACTGCTTTACCCAATCCTTTCCCCACATTACTTGTCCCACTGTACATCTTCTAGCTATACAACACTCTTTTTCAACATTTTTGTTCTCCATCCTTTGTTCTTCACGTGTTCTCTGATTAACAAACAGCTAGATCATGTTGAACTGCCAAGTAACATAAGCCTTGGAAATCTTTTATCCATACACTAGATGACTGGAACTATCACTTACATCAGAGTTATCCCTACATGCTGCCTTTATGTTGTCTGACATCTAATGCATGCTTTTTGAAACAATGGATTAAAGTGGCTGCACTTTTTAAAGGTGCAAGGAACACTAAATTAAACACAGATTAGCTACAATAAAAACCAACCTCAGGAAAGCATCTATTTTAACTACTGAAAATCACAAACCCCCAGTCTGTTTGTCAAGTACAGACTTTCTACATGGTTGTCCTGTTATCCATAACTATTAAAAACAATTCCATATAATAAAAGCAGCCTATAACTGATCTCACCAAGATCGAGGTACAAATCTCTCTCTTCTAACATTTCACTGACCTAGGAAGCAAGAATTTGGCACAGAATTAATACTGGAGACAAATGAGACTAGTGAAATGTCCTCAGCTCAGGATAACCTGATTGTGCTGGTGAAAAGAGCTTTCACCATGGGAAATTAACAGCTCTGAAACCGCTGGTAACAAAGGCTGAGTTCAGATGCTCAAGAGTAAACAAATCCTTCCTCCCCATAAAGTAATAGCTATGCTTATCTCTAGACACCCAGATCTAAAATAGGTAGAGGCTTCCATGAAGGCCACTGAACTCTATCACTGCGGTAACAGAATTCTGACTTTTGTTTCAGTATACATGCCTTTTTAAAAGCCTGTATTAGCTGACTGACTGAGCATGCAAAAATGTAAACTTTGTTTAGAGGCATAATTAGACTCCAGGTGACATGATTTCTTGGACACACACTTGCGGGCACAGGAGGACGTTACGAATTTCTTGTACTTCTCCGAACCATTAAGATGAAGAGACTTAAAATAAAGGTTATCATGGATATACAGCTTCCAGGTGGTAACTGTGTGGTTCTAGGAGTTTGAAAGAAAACTGGAATTCACCAGCAATTGCTTCTTTTCCAGGTCCTTCAGCTCCAGCCCTCTGAAAGTCCAAGGCCTGATGTGCCAGAGTGCACCACAATGCTGTTGACCACTGCTACATTCCTTTCCCCTAAGTGGTGGGAAGGAGGTTTAGAACGCCCACCAAGAAGATGCCACTGCACACCAGCACAAGTGCAGCAATGCTGCTCTATCTCCAGCAAATGTATACACTTATACACTTTTTTGTACACTTTTTACACTTTTTTGTGTTACACTTAAAGGAACATTAACATTAATACAATACAGAAGAGTCATACTTTTAACAAAAATACCTGTGTTACATTGCATTATTACAATGAAAACCTTTCTCTTTTTTTTCCTGGCTCTATTAGTAAGTATGTTCAAATGACAGCATATAATCATAATGACATCCTTCTGCAGCTAAAGCCTTCTATTATCAACTCTGTTTCTGTCCTATAGCAGCTTCACTTCTATTGACCAGACAGTTAGTCCTGTTCAATTATTCAATCTCAAATCAATAGATTTAGCTCCACGTATAATAGTTAAGGTGCAAACACTAGGCACATGCTCTTTCAGCTTAATTAATTTGCTTGCAAAATTGAGTTTATATCTCATTTTCTAAGAAATAGGCAAACTTCAGTTTTCATATTAGGCTCTTTTTTCCCCCCACCAGCTCTGCCCCCTGTTTCAGGTGCTACATTTCCAGAAACCAAGTTTAACTTGCCTACGACATAAAATTTCTGTCTTTCCCAGATAAAAAAGGATAAGTAGGAATGATAATTATTTGATTCTGATTATGCTGAATAAAGCAATAAAATAGCAGTATGACTTTTAAGCAGATCCAGTCAATATTTCGTTGCTAAAGCAGTCACTCAAGGTGTGAATTGATCCAGAAAATACAGCCTTTAGACTTACTGCACTTCTGACACTTGTATCACAAACAATTTAGTTCAATTACTGCAGATACGTGTCTGTGCCTATACCTACACAAACCACATGGAAATGTATTATATTATAGGCTCTTGGTTACCTACATATTTTCACTCACATAAAATAGGTGGCAAGAAAGTAAGCTGAACCAACACATGTATACAGAATGTTTCCGTCTTTCATTCTAGTTAGAAGCTACTTTATTAATTTTGTCCCTCCAAGCTTACAGAGCTTCCAGGTGACAGTCAGATTTTACATTCTTTTCTCAAACAAATGCATGTTGACTTGAGCAGCACGCACCCCCCTCCTCCCCCAATACTTTAGCACTGCAGAACAGATTCCTGATTACCTAATTCCTGAAAGTACATCCATTTTTATGTATCAAGGAAACACATCTAACACTAGTGCCATAATGCAGTATCATTACTGACCAGGTAACCCAGAATAATATGGCTACAACTTATCTTAGCCTGAGTTCAAACAGCACTACCCAATGAAATACTGATTTCCTGAGGAACACCCTTGCCGTTACCTGCCTTGAACCCTCCCAGGACTATGTCCAAAGCAGCTGCGGTTTATAAACTGAAGGATAATGTGTGGGAGTTGTTAGGAAATCTAAAGCAATTTCTACATACAACCATTACAATGTGACTGTTAAGAGATAGATAAGACTTTCTCTATTATTGTCAAGGAAACAATAGGCTTAAAAATTTGGAAAGGCTTTAAAACATAATATATCAAAAGGAAAAGTTGCAACTCAGTCTTCCTACTGACCCGTTTACTCCAACTTCAGATTATCTGCTCCCAAGGTATTAGCATAAACTTCTCCAGTGTTATTGAAGGCCATATCTGCATTCTTTAGCACTGTTTGCATTTAGTACACATATTTTCAGAATGCTAACGGTCTTTTATTCAATAATGAATTTGGCAGAAAAACAAGAATCGGCTTTTTTTTAATGTTATTTTTCTAAATAAATTCTCTAAACCTGATTGAGTTAGATCATTGAAACATGCTTTGGAGGATGCAACTTGGAGTTTTTGAATAAAGTGAAGCACTTAAGCAAATCAGACTTTTATTCTTCATCCACTGAGAAGCCTCAGATTTAAGATGAAAGAGCTGAGCTGCCTTTCTCTCTCCTTATCCTGCAAGGTCCCTTCATTCTCCCCGTTTTCCCAGTAGATTTACTTGTGAATCTGGTGACAGCCACATTTGAAGTCCTGAGGTCTGACTCCTGACCTCAGTTATGTTAGCCCTTCCCTGCAGAAGAACTACCCCTTGGATCACTGACTTGCTATTATTCTATGGTTAATAGACCTGAGCTGTGCAATATTTTTTTATCTGGCTACAGTCCTATCTCTAAATTCTCTATTTTGAATGAATACCGATTTTGTGACATGAAGTCTGCTATATAATGAAATGCAAACAATGAAAAGGCTAAATCAGTTTACAAAAAATCTATTTGTCAAACAGTGTGGAGATGCTCCCAATTTAGTCTGGGCAGTGCATGCAGCTCTTGATAAGGGAGTTAAAACCGAGCCGTTCCACTGCATAAAAATAAAAGCGTCTGCAAGGGAGAGGCATTTTCTTTCGGAGACTCTTCCCTAGAACCTATAGGAAATTATTAAAAAAAAAAAAAAATTGCACACCCCCTTAACACCCCTTGGATTCTGCAGGAATTTTCCAACAGCCAGGAGCACTGTTAGAGGAGGTAACAGCAAACGCCTCCCCAGCGCAGTCCCCTTATGTCACATTTGCATTTCTATTCAGCTACATTGCCTGACAAAGAAGCAAATGGGCCTGCCTTATCTGTACAATTCCGGACAACAGAGATTTCTAAGCCATACAAAGGAACGAGCTTAACATTCAGCACTCAACACCTCCTGGTGTGTCCCCCCCCTCCCCGCCCCCGGCCCCGCGGGGATGGCGGTCACACAAACACCTGGCCACGCCACAGCCTGACACCCCGGCATGGCATCCCAAAAGGAGCCGGCTAAGAGAAGAACGCTAAATTACAAGGAAGAGCCGTCAAGACTTTTAAGGAGCTCGCCAGCCTCAAGGAAGAAAACCCTCCAGATTTTCAGGCTTTGTTTGGAGCAAAGGAGTGTCCCTGGAATGTAAAAGTAGATAATATCTAGTCAACCATTTGTGACTCCCGCCGTCCCTTTTAGGTTGGCATTTAATACTGCAGATGAAACCTATAGAGCCTTTTATCAGGGAAATTTCATATCACCCTAGTTTTCATTAGACAACCTTTAGAAGCTAGGCTGGCTAACTCATGCCATTTCATTGCACTACGAGGAAATTTCCGGCTAATTCCTTCAAAATTAATATCGTCTGATTTAAAAGTTAGAAATTACACCAAAAAACCTGCACAAGCTGAAACCTCCAGATCAAACTTGTGTTATGACAGGACTTAAGCCAGCTATAATACAGGCTAGGGCTTTAAACGGCAAGGAAAAAAATTACAGTGACACGTTTCTGTAGACACCTTGGCTTTAGTCTGGATTTATATGAGATATATACATATATATCTATATATCTATATGCACTTACACATTGTAGCTGTCTTCTTGGCCCTCTCTTACTCTCAAACACTCAAGGCAACAAAATATGCCTCAACCTCAAGTACAAGCAACTTAATTGTGAAGGGGGTTATCTGCTTGTTTATTTGTACACACAGAAGTAATCTGGGGTAGCAAGCATGGAGAGGGAGGTGGGAGAGTGTCCCTCTTTTTGTCCCAAACAGTATATCCTAAAGCAATATATGCCTTATACATAGCATACTGAATTTTAAACTGCTGCCTTATACTTTAATTGTCCTGAACTCCCAGGTAAGTTTATTCTTTGCCGTTGAACAAATGCTGAATTTCTCCCTAGAGATGGTTGCAATGAGTCGTGATTCTCATTTTCTCACATAGTTTTGAAGATTTACAGGCATGAATATCATCACGTTAACACAAAATGATATTACTATTGCCAAAAAACAAGGCCGTTAAGCACAGAGACTGGGAGGAAGGCACAGCACTTACTCCTTATTCAAAGGAAACCCAAAGCTCTTTCAAGCAGCCCATTGTTTTAAATTTTACTCATATTGATGCATCAAAATCTTCTGTGGTTGTTGCCTTTGTAAGAGTTGGAGCAAGAGGCCAGAGTGCATTCTGCCTCTTCAAGTGCCCATAAGCGAACAGCCAACTTCTATTATCCTTAGCACCAAGAATGGCTTTATTGCCGAGAAGGCATGAAACTAGCATGGTCCTGGAATCACACCTCCTAAAGCACTGCAGATCCCTCAAACTCTATCAAGGTGACAGATCACTTTTACCTTCAACTGTGCAGGCATATAAGCAAGCTTTATACATGGGAATATGGAGCAGTGCAAAGCAAAATTTAGTCCTTACACTTGGCTGTAATCAAAATAAAACACAGGATAGAATTAAATAACTGCTACTAATATGTCAGTATTTTAAAACACTTTTCTAGACTGTAGTGTTAGATATTATGAGGTACCACACACTACTACATTGTTGCAACTACTTGTTTTTGTTGATTTATTAAAGCAGCAATTAGTACAGGTAGCAAGATGTGGTAGCTGAGCAAAGAAGAAAAGAAACCAAGTGAAACATTTTTCCAAAGATTGGTCCAAAGTTTATTTTAATCTCAAATCAGATAATCCAAAAGGCTTGCTGTAACTATCCAAAGGAAAACTAGCCCTTACTTCTACCCCTTCATTAGCATGCAAGAGCAGAAGTTGTAGCATTTACCTTGCGGAATGCATACAGAGTTTATGCCTGCGTATTGCATCTTGAAGATACCTGTCAGGATGGTTTCTGCAGGCCTGTCCCTTCTGGAGTAGACTAAGCAACACAGCTGACCCAAAAGGATTAGATGAGAAATTCAACTAATTAATGAGCCCTGCAGGCAAAACATCATTTCTTCTGCTCTTTGGGGCTTTTACAAGGTCAGCTGGTTTGTTGGGTTTTTTTCCCAGCATCAGGTCAGACTCACTCATCTGTCAATTTACACAAGATGTGTAAGACAATAGTGGCCACTATCAAGCCAAACAACATGGTACATTTTCTCCAATCCTTACAGGAAGGGAAGAACTGTTCTGGCCAATTCAGCTTTATTAAAATATGTTCTCTACTGGTACTTTTCCAGGGGCAATAGTTTAGAATTACAAACACAATACTTCCCATTTACAAAAATATTCTGGATCACACGTTCAAATATTCTGGAACACAGCTCAACTCCCCCCTCCTGCTCTGCTCTCTTTCTGATGATCGCTTTTCTGAGTGTCACATGGCACAGTTTTCTTCCATCTGCCAGGGAAGTTTCCCAAAAAGTATACCAAGTTCAAGAAATGAGGAATCTGAATAGGAGACTCATTCAGATAGAATTCAGAAAAATGGTCAGCTCACCTCATCTGTTTCTCTAGCAGTATGTGCACTGTTAGCATCCAATGGCCTCTTTGGTAATAAACTTGTCCCACCTCCCATCTGCTCTTCTTGCTGGCCTCCTGCCACTTCAGCCTCAGTCCTTTCCTGTCTTCAAGATGTCATTCAACTTCACTTGCTCCCCTACCCATTTGTTTCTCTTTCCAAGTGAGATCAAGCATACATCTTTCTATGTCTCTCACTCCAGCCTTTAACTTCTGCTCCATCTTTTTAGTAAGTGTCTATATTTCTGCTCCATTTATCATAGTTGGCAGTATGCACTATGCAGGTGTCAAGGAAACCAAGAGAGAGTTCACTATTCATGATGCTGCCTTTTCAGCCTTCTTGTGGCTTGCCACTGAATGTCAGCTCCTTAACACTGAGCTGTATGTTGAGAAGAATATGTATCAGTTAAAGACAAATCACTTGAAGCCAATACAAAAGCATGTGAAGAAACAAGGCTACTTTAGACTTTTTCAGCCTGATCTCTTTAAGATTTTTATTTGCTTATTACTTGAGTTTTCATGTCATCTCTACAGGACATTTTTCCTTATTGGCTAAAAATAAATGTACAAGACATCAGACGGTGCTGGACATAACATGCGGGCAGACCTCTGTAAATGTGAATACCTAATGCTTGACTTCAGTAAATGCTTTCTTTTTACGTCAATACAGACCTGTATTTCACGAAATGTAATCCAGCTCAGAAAAAGAGACACCTTGGGCTCAGCAGAAAAGAAGCCAGAGGTAAATGAGAAATACCTAGCTGGCTTTCTGCAAAGACTGAGAGCAAAACTCCACCCATCTCCTCTGCCGTCTTGAGCAGGGAGGAGGCACAGCCTTGCCCCTGAGCTGAGCCCAAGAGGATGGGTTCACATGCTACCAGCCAAGAACCACTGCTTTTAAGGACAACACTCAATTCCACAAATATACAAACATCATAAGTCTCTAACTTAGCTAGGAGAGAGTTACCTTGATGAGAATTCACAGATGATACATATTACAATGATTTTCAGGTCAGACAGTTCTTGGACAAATGCAGGTTAGAGACATCATAGAGCAAGGGGAACAATTAACCATTGAGGTAATTCATATATGTTCTGCACAAGGATTTTTTTAAACTCAAGATACACAGTTCATCATGACTACAGTCCAATTTAAACTTTATTTCTTCTACAGTGGAAGAGTACACATCCAACATGAGCACAATTCACTAGTTTCTATTCTGCGTGACAAAGAACTCCTCATAATCCCAAACACTTCTGTCCAGGCCATCTACCTGATTTTACTCATCATTAGTATGATAGCAACAATAAAAGTAGAATTTTTCTTACTGTAAACCAGAAAAAGTGTCCAGTTTCTGGCCCATCCAAGCATCTTCTAATGCAAAACTTATAATTTCCATCCTTACTGATACTTTATTTGTTCTTTAAAACAAGCCTGAAAAATGGTTATGTGACTGGTGGAGCCCCATTTGACAACTTTTCAATCTTCTCTCACATAATTTCTGTGAAAGTGACAAGAATTTTTGATGTAAATATAGATACAAAGTTAAAATTAAGGCACTAACATAAAAATTTAGTTTAATGCCTTGCAAAATTTCTCAGGGGGTTAATGCTTTTTATTTCTCCAATATTGCAAATATTAAATTTCAAATTGAAATTAAAATCTGAACATTTGCCAAATCACTTGCTGGATTTTCCCTCCTTTTCTAGAAAGGCAGTAGCACATATTCTA
This sequence comes from Regulus satrapa, assembly GCA_013396955.1. Lineage (NCBI taxonomy): Eukaryota > Metazoa > Chordata > Aves > Passeriformes > Regulidae > Regulus > Regulus satrapa. Next base: position 474,079 of record VWZN01011593.1, on the reverse strand, counting down.
GTTCACTGATCAGCTATGTCCCTTTGTATTCAGGGACTGCTACACATTGTCCTTACTTAAAGAAAATGGTAGAATAAACAATTGCTTTAAGTACTGCAACCTTTTTTCTGTCACTGTTACACCACCTGAGAAAAAACCCACACCTCCAGAAAAAGGTCAGCAGGAGTGGGTCAAGGTTATGGCTGAAAAGGCACTGAAAGTGCAGGACAGCTCCACACAGGGAAGAGGTAACAACTCTGTGGGCAATACATGTGGCATATTACAACGGCATAATGAAAGGATGCCTCTCGTACCCTGAAAGACAAGGACAGCATAAGACAAGAGAACCCATCCAATTATCTCCAGTCTTACTTTATTCTTCATCCTTCAGTCAACTATCTCAAGCATGGGAAGCACCCTCTTAAATCAATCCCACGTTCATTCCATTTATCCCTTTACAGGTATGCTCATTTTATTCCGGTCCACTCAGAGTCTGGCACGACTGAGAAGAACAAATTAATGTGAGCATAAAAGTCTAGCAGGCTCTGTCTGTAAGGAGTGAACACGTATTTTTCTTGTCACATTCCCTCCCCTCTACCCCAGTGCCACAAACCAGTCTCTGTGCCAACAAAGCTATTTAGTACCCCATGCCATCCTGTGCAGTGGGGCAAATCCACACCCTATTGACCACCACTCCATAGCTGTTTGCCTTGTCTCTCTGGTTCGACAAGTCTGTGCTGATGGCACCTGTTAAAGCTGCTTCAACTAAGCTGTTCTGCATTTGTCTGGCTGGATTTGGACTTCCCGGATCCCTGACTGAATACAAAGTGATTTGAAAAAACGGTGTTTGGCAACAAGCACAGTGGGGAGTACACTGCGTGTTGGTATACAAGAGCACAATGTGTTCTTCATAGCATCACTGAGGGAGCATGCTGCTCGAATCTCTCTGCTGTCGAGATCAAAATGGTCTCCTTTGTTGTCAGCTGTTTAATAGCAGCTGTTTAATGTAATTCCAAATGATCTGCTTGAATGAAGTTGTCATTCTTGCAGTTTGCTTTAATGTAGTAAAAAAAAAAAAAAAATCCAACAAAAATCAAACAAAACTAAACAAACCACAGCTTGGTCACATAATTTTTCTATTTTTCTTAAGAAAAGTTACTCATATTTCTGCTAGCCTATAAAAATAACAAAAGTCCAATCTCTTGAAATAAAACATAATTTTGAGGGAAAATTAAGCAATATTTATTTCAAAGTACTTTCCTTTCAGAGACTCGAGAATGGTTTGATTACAAATATCTTTGCAACTAAAAAATACACACAGAAAGAAGTGAACTTGTCAGCAAATATGTGAGCAAAAAGAATATCTATTTCTATAGGTACTTCAAGACATTCTCCCCTAGTGGGGGTTATAATTTATTTTATTGCATTTCATAAAGCAGAAAAAGTTGTAACAGAATGTTGATAGCGTGAAAAAAACATATGCACTCTTCTTGATGAAGCAGTTTGGTTGAAGAAAGTATGCTTTAGCATCAAGAAACTATGCCTCTATGTTGTGAGTGGGTTTTGTTAAAATCTGTTTGATACCAAGAACGATAATAAGGATCATAATCTGTAAAAATATTTGCAGTTCTCTGATGAACAATAGAGGGCACTAATGTTTCTAATCTGGCAAACGCATCACGCGCCAGACAGACAAAATAGCCCTGGTACTTGTAGCACACAAACCACATCATCTATGCTAAATACGTAGATAGTAGAGAGAGGATTTCTGTCTCTCAGAAAAGTTCTTTTTGTCCTTTAAACTTCCTCCTTTTTTTATTTTTTTTTTTTTTTTGCCCGAAGAAAGTAGGATGTGATAATAACGCGCTAATACTTGCAGCCTTTCAAAGCGTTATTTTCTTTTGTTCATTGAACAAAGCTTCAGACAAAACTTCCTCGTATAAATCCTTCTCCTGTGTACTTTCTCACCACATTCTTCTCTGTTTACCTATAGCTGTGTACAGTAGTTCAAGGAAAAGCAATTCCACTGATAAATGCGGAAGCTGAAGGATGCTTAACGTGTGTTACACCTGGTTCCCAGCAATCGAATGCAGAAATACTGACTAGTGACATCAATAACTGGGAGATCCTGGGGCACAATCTGAAAGCTCTAAGGTAGAAGGGCTTATCGGGGAATCTTACACCACTGAAGTATTTAAAAACAGTTTCACTTAGCTCTGGAAAGCTGCTGAAAGTGGTACCGCCAGTAAAAGATGCAGAGCAAGTGCATTAGGATGGCTCTGCACCTTTTCTCTAAAAGCACTAGAAACACCTATTTAGAAAACAATTCAGACTTTTCCCCCTGCATAAATCTCAAAAAACCCCCAAAAACTTGGTTAGTAACACAAGTAGCTGAACACTGCTTACATTTTTTTAAATGCTTACCAGTGTCTCTCATTGCTATTCAAAGAAACAGATTTATTTCTCAGCCTTGGAGATTGAAACTTTGGCAAGAGAGAGTTAAATACCAGACACCAACTAACAGATTGTTGCTAATATTGTGAAAAATTGATGAATGAACTGAGGTTAGTTCAGAGTAACTTATATGGAGAAACATAAGAAATAACATTATTCCGATGCAGTAATTTCAGCACTTATTGTTAATGGATAATAAAACAAGGTAACACTGCAGACAGCAAGATCTTCATGAATTGCATGGCTTCATTTCTGACTCCTCAATTTCAGAAGAGGTAGATCAGCTTTTCAAAGCTACCAAGATCTTTAGGAGGTTTTCAGATATTAGCATCTTGTCCAAGTCAAATGAGACAGCTTTAAGACTGTGTTAATAGCTAGGCTCAAATCTGAAAGCTGGACTCAAGTTACTTCCACCACAAAGGCAAGACACTGCACAATTAGGGAAAAGAATTCAAATTTCTGTCCCAAGTGAGCATGAAATATAATGAGTTGCCACCTTCCAGTCTGGAAGGTTTAAAGACTTCTTGGCCACAGATCTGAATAGTCAGTGAAAGTACTAGATGTTCTTTATTTGACTATACAGTAAAGGTCAAAAACCTACACACTATTCAAGCAACTCTCCTTGGAGTTTTCTGACGTCAAAAGATTATTCCCTAACTTCAAAGGGGTTTCTGTTGTTAGGTTTGTTTGTTTTTCTTCATTTCTTCTTTTTAAATATGACCTTAACACAAGCATTCTGCCTTTTGTATCTGGATTTTTTGTGCCATTGAAGAGACTGGCGTTTGCATATTTCTCCATTTATTTCAGGCAGTCATAAGAGACATTGCAAGCTAACAGGTAAAATACAAGCCTTGCTATGAGGGATTATCATTCCAATTCAGCATATTATATTAAGTGCTATAATACTGATGACACTCAATTGTATCTTATTGACTGTCTTGAGAGACAAGTGACAGCCAGACACAAAGAGGATCTGTGACACTGCCCAACACAAAAGAGAGCATATTCTGGCATTGGAGACAGACAAACTCTTGCCTTTTTTATGCTAAAAATGTAAACAAGAGACAGAGCTATGGACCCTAAGACATTTTGTATACAGCAGAACTGCAGTAGGCCAAGAGGCATAAAAATACACAGACTACATATGTAGAGCACCTGAAAAAGAAGAATTAAAAAGTAGGATAAAGACAAGAACCTCTGACAGACTCTATTTTAAGGAACCATTTTGAGAAATTCACTGCCGTTTTACCAGAGAAGTTCTAGAGAAATGTTAAACTCAGACAAAAACAAAAAAAACAAAAACAAAAACAAAAAAACCAAAAACAAAACCTAAAACCTGCATAAAGAATTAAGTTACTATCACTCGTCTATTTTCCTTGACCAGCCTTCAGCAGCTCAGCATTGAGCACTACCCCTACCATCACCCTGCATCTCACACTTGGCTGTCTCTCAGTCATTGCTCAGAGTCTTTAAGTCAGAAACTACCCTGCCTTTCACATTCCTCTTTCCTCTAAGTCATAAGTATTCCTTAAAGGAAAGTTTATCACAAATCTGCTAGATCCCAAAAACCATAGATTCCAAATATTTTGAAGGACAAATGGTGTAAATTGTCTCTGCGACTTGATCCCACCCCTGTGTTTTCCCCAATGTGTTGTCCACCATGTCAAAATACTGACTGTCCTTGTCAGTCTTCTCAGTAACTCTATCAACATTATTTTCCTGTCATTCTCCACATCAGACAATAGTGTATGCACCTTAATACAGGTATGAGAACTTACTGGTTCTTATTCCACAGTTTTTATTTGATGGATGCTTATGACTACACTGGGTCAAATATTATTGCCAAGTTACATTACCAACTTTGGACTCAAAACGATTTGCTTCAATAGAGTTAGAATGGACTCATACCAGCACAAAACTTATCTAGAGACAGATGAAATAAGAAAATACCTTCACCAAACAATTACAGAAAGGTAATTTTTATTATTTTCCTTTTATTATTGACCTGCCAGGAACACTAACCAATATGGCTTGAGGATGCATTAAGAAATATCTAAACTACAGTTACATGCACAACTGTTTAGACACCAGCAACTTCCAGAAAAACATCCAAAGTCCTAGAAAACATTAATATATTACCCACATAATGATTTTTACAGAACCTTTAAATCATCTTTATGGAAGTAATTCAGATACTTAACCTAGTTCAAAGCCAGAACAAAGGCTTACCTATAAATGTTATTGTAGAAATTTCTACAGATGCCATTTCTTGCATTTTCTTAGCAATCACCCTTCAAGTTTTTCCATAGCAAATTATTTGATCTCTGTCCTGGTTTGTTAATAACAGGACCTATATTAATAGTCAATCTGAAATTTGCAAGAAACTAATTGCAAGATGATGGAAACAAAGTAAAATTGACAAAACTTCTCTAGCTTTAAAACCAGCTGAACACTGAACCTCATTTACACCTTAACAGAATGAGGGGTGGTTATTCCTTCAGAGATTACTTCTCACCAAGGATTTTTCCTCCAGAAGAGTGAAGAGCATAGATGCTGGCATGGTAAAGGTGCACTGACAACAGCACCAGTGCTGGCTGCACTCTGTACCAGAGAGATTCGTGGCACTGAATTGGTGCCTTCCAGATTTTATGAGCCCCTAAAGCTATAGGTAGTTTTCAAAACAAGAGGCAAATTAATCAGCAAATTTCTGAGCATATCCTTGGAGACAGAAGTATTCTCCTACTTACCCTCCTAGTCCTTCATGTCAAAAATGCAGAAATATTATTATTTTTAAATTAATTACCTTCTGATGCCTAAGCATAAACACAGAAAAGTCTCTCTAGCCTCCAAAATTTATGAATATCCTTCCTTTTAAGCAGGAACCTATTTCCTAATGGGAGGACATGATTTTTTTCCTTTTCATAAGCAATATACAGAAGTTCAATTATTCATAAGAAGGACTAGCCAGGTAAATAGGACCGGAAGACTGAGCACTGTGTTGCCAAAATGCATCTGAAACACAAAAGGCAGTTTTAGCCCATCCCTTGCCAGGAGGATGTGATCTCAGGAATCCTGACTGGGCAAGGCAGGGTCCATAAATCAGCATTTACACCATGTAGGGAGGCCACTTATGGCAGGTTAGAACATACATACATACAGTGTGAAGATTTACAACAGGAGATTTACAACAGTTGGAGTCAATAAGGCAAAAACATAACCAGAGAGCACCTGTCTATCAAATGATAGTCTAAAAAACAAAGCACAACTCTCAAAAATCTTGTCTATGTGAAACTGATGTCTTGATTCCTCCAGAAGGCTGAGGTTTGCTGGGCAACTACATTCAGAGGATTCACTAATTCTTGCAATATGTCTTCATAAGGAGCATCTCCTGCTCTTTAAAACGGCAATTCTGCCCACTTCAATCAGAAAGAGAGAATGATTTGGTATTTTTGTTGGCTGGTTATTTATAAGAGATCTAGTCTAGATTAGTCCTGCTTGAGTGGCATCATAAATGGCTCCATTCCCCAGCAGCAGTCTACTTCAGATGGGAACCTGACAACCTCTACTTAGCATGTCTTTCATAGTACACAATGAAGTGTAAAAACTGCTGTGAAAAAGCCTGTGTTTCAAAACAAACCATCTCAGTAATAAGCATTTAAAACCACTTTTTATTAATATATTTCTTTGTGTACAAAACAAAAGCTTAATGCTACAACAAGCCTTGGACAATGTTTTTTGTTTGTTTTGCTGTGGTTTGGTTTTTTCCTCTCTAAATGAAGTACTGCAGCAGCTTTTAGAAGGTCCAAAATAAATTATTTTAAATTAAGCGTTAAAGCGAGGCTTATGAAAGAGTTGCTTTTTCCCCTCATCACAGCTTAATAACGTGGGGTTTTCAACCAAAAAGCTTAATCAAAATCCAAAGTGGAAATCCTAAATTAGTAAATATTGAATTTAACCACTTTTATATCTCAGGTATTAGCAAATACCTTTGGTCTACAGAGATACAGCCCCTTCTAATCCTTATCTGAATTTGCAATTAAGACTTCAGAGCTACAGATATCTGTACACAGCTCTGTACACAGCTCTGCTCTCTTATTTTTAAATGATTGGACCCAAATCAAATCAGTCTTCAAATACATTGAAAAGTAAATGTCTGATGTCTAATTGAACTAATAGATAACACTCTTTTTAATACTGTTAATGCTTAGTATGGGCTTCACACTGACAGAAGCAAGGGGAGGGAGAGAATTAGAAAAAATCCGCACTGAAAACCTTGTTATTATATTATTACCATGCAGTTCCTTGGTATAAAGATAGAGTAAAGCTAATATTTACAAATTATTTGTTTTGTTGCTGTCAATCCCCTCCCCT
>VWZN01011593.1:456354-467223 GCA_013396955.1 Regulus satrapa | reverse complement strand
TAAAAAAAAAAAAAAAAAAGAAAGATAATTTCTAAATGTGTTAGGAGGTAGATTCTTCTTCTCTTTCACTAATTGTCACCTCCAATAGGACATTGTAAGAGCCTGAAAATGAAGCACTTAAGAGTTTTCTTTTCCAATCTCTTGTGGGCTTCTCTCAGTTTATCGCAAATGAACAATCGTGTTGGAAGGGGCACCGTCTGTTTAATGTCATTAGTGATTGTTTCATAAAACAAACAGCCGCTCCACCATTCTGCTGCAGTTAATCTTAAATCTAAACGTGGCGGCACTTGGGGAGAGTCTCAAACATGGTTTGTTCTAACCAATGCAGGGCTCTTAATCTATTGCAAGTCAGGGCGCTTATCTCTCTGCTCAGCTCAGAGCAGTGATTTCTTTGTCCAAATATCAAACCAAACCCAGTTAATATCATGCTTCCAGCCTTTTCCCAAAGATTTTTTCCTCCTTAAATTGTGGCCAAAGCCTAAGGCATATTTATTTATTGCTTATACCATTTCATGCTTATTTTTCAATATTAGCAAAGTCAAACTACTTCCAAGTTAGTGTACAAGGGTATTTCAATGAGCTTAATCAGACAGGTGAACTGATAACTTGGAGATTTACCTAATTGTGCTGGAAAATCATTCATTCTGGTCTAAGCCTATAATGGCACATGTGTTTATAACAATTGAGGGTTTTATAGAAAGGCTCAAGTCAAAGGGGTATTAATCACCTTAAACTTTCATTAGTGTTGGTAGAAGCAAAGGTTGCCATCACTTCATGGGTTCACATTTATAGCAACAGCAGCCAATAGAACCCATCAACTCAACAAGTCACCAATAATCAATCCCAGTGCTCAAGAAAATTTCACAATAGCTTCTGCCAAATGCCCCATATCATATTCCTCCATTAAAAAAAACCCAAAAAACCAAAAAAACAACAACAACAAAAAAAAAAGAAAAACCAAAATTCATCCCATATGCTTTCTACCACATCCTTATCTAATACACAAAGATGGGCATATTTTTGGCAGCTTGCATATTTTGGAAAATTACATGTTTGCAAGGGTATCTGTGATAATATAGAGGTAATCTCTAATGCACTTGTATACAATAGATTTTAACTCTTTTCTCAATTGTCTTAAATCTATCAAGTCTTGCATGAATTACAAAGTCCTGAATTTGAAAAAAATGCATATTTATGTTCCTGCAAAGTATGAAGAAAAAAGTTTATTTTGACCAAAAGATAATCCAAGTGACTGGGGCTGAGTAAGAGGACAGTCATCTCCTATGGCAAGAGCTTGTATGATAGAGGCAATGAAAAAAACCACTTCTGTTGCTAAATGCAAGCCTGAAGCAATTTTTTGGCCTTACTGTTACCATGCCCTAAGCCCCATGGACAAAAGCAACATCAAAAGAATCTAGAGCATTTGTTCACCAAGAAAGAAATAGAAATAAGTAGAATCGGTGCTTACCTCTGAAAATTCTTAGAGGCAAGCAAAAGTCACATCCGGCAAACAGTGGTGGGCAGGTATACCAAAAACATCTTGTGTAGTACCACAGTAATAATGCCTATATAGTTTATATAGACACTCCCTGGTTATATTTAACACATTAAACTACAGATACTTGTCAACATGGTGAAAGTATGCACATTTTTTTTTCTCTCTCTCTTCATTTAGAAAATGCAAAAGAAACCAAAACCAGCAATATGTGAGCCCCCACTCTTTTGTGGTCTGTCCCTCGGGACTTGTATTAAGCTCCCTTAATAAACACAAATAATTGTCTTTTTCTTTTCTCATNCAAAGGCATATATCTTTTTAAATAAAAAAAAAAAAAAAAAAAAAGTGGGGAGAAAGAGAGAGAAGGAAAATCAATTCAACTCAGGTTTTTCCACATCTTCATATCACTTCCCATCTCAAATGGCTGGAGTAGAATTTCAATTAACTGGTAGGAGTCCAAGAGAAGCCCGGCTGCCTCTGTTGCTCCCGGTCATGCCCCATAATTGTAGAGGGACCTGCATTTTTCAGCCAATGACACGGCTTACAAAAATAGATACACTGAGTTATTTGATAAAGGAACCAAAGCCTGTCACTCCTGTTCAAGTGCCAAACAACATGAGAGCGAGTAAGATTGTGTTCAGATCCCAAACTGGCCAGGCTTATTATCCCACAGAGCCATCTCGTGTTGGGGGTGAGGGCGAGGACTGGGAGACACCACAAAGAAAATTTTAAAAGGGGGAAAAAAAAAAGGGGGGGGGGAGGGGGAGGAAAAAAAGCAACATTGCATGCAATCCAGTCAATTCCAAATCCTTCCTTTCTTGGAGAAAAATTAACTACCGTGTTTCCTGTCACCTTTCCAGAAAGCTCTCCAGTGCAAGGCAGAAGTGGTATCTTTATGTCTTTCCTACACATCTCTCTTCAAAGACGAGAAATGTTGGCAGGTATACGTCCCCTCTTGTGTTCAAAAATAATCTTGAATCCCAAGTAACATTCTTCTGAAGAACAATTGTTAAAATACTGCTAAAAAATAAAAATAATTGCTAACAGCTCTCTGCACCAAAATTTTGGGCAAAGACGTTTATAACTCTGTAGAGTTACAAAACCTAATCTCTAATATATATTTTCCTGGACAATTAATGATCCCTTTAAAGAAAGACACTTTTATTAAAGAGAAAGAAGCAGGTTCATAACTAAGTGAAACAGAATATCTTTGCTTTACAAGAAACAGTTGAACGAATGCTTATACTTTTGTTTACTCTTAGTAACAGCCACCAACACTGATCCCAGCATTTTTCTTCTTCTCTTCATTAGATTTATTTCTGAGCATCAGAAGTATTCAGGTCTATAGCAATTTAAAGAAAAATACTAAATGTTCCATAATGCTCAAAGTTTCCTGATTATATGAGTCATATAATATTACAAGCCACATTTTCACAGAAATATGTTGCAGCGCATGTCCTATATTGCCCCATAAGCAAACAAGCCAAGCAGAGTGAGTCCTGTTGCAGTGGTACTTTATGTTCACCATGATACAGGTGTGCCCCATACTTTACAGATTATAAAAAAAGCAGAGGTCACTGTTTGAAGGTGCCCCTCCTAATGCACCAGTGTATTAGGCCAATACCTCCTACTTTATAATCAAGAAATTGTACCCAGTTTTAAAGCCCAATTATTGAAAGGGCCAGTGAAAATAAAACCATAATTATGAAGTGCAGACTTTCCACTTTCAAGGGCCGATGCAGGTCAGACAAAATACATTCTGTTAAGAGTAAACTCAACCAACAACTCTCTGCAGATCCTGCAGGCCTGATCCCAAAGTCAGAGTTTATTTAGAGCCCAATCTGAAACAAGGTCTACTCTCTTGTTTTTGAGATGTCAACCGCTGTCATGCCAAGTAACCCCACATACCTGTCAGCTCCCTTTCCCACCACAGACTGATCCACCTTCCCAGCAAGTATAAAAGGAGGGCAGCAGATCCTGCTGCTGAAGCTGGTAGCAAAACCTGAACAGGCAACAGCAGGGCAAGACATCCGTGAAGACTTTGTTCAGGTGGGAACTACGAAAAGGAACCAAAGGACAATTCCCAGCAGAAGCAACATAAAATATTCCTTGATCCCCATAAGCTTCAGATTTATTTGTATTTGGATAACAAAACAAATCCTTGCATCCATCCTGGAAAACTTATGCCACGCTCTTCCTTCTCAGCAAAAATGTCAGTATGCTGCCAAACAAGTAACAACTCAGAACCCTGGGATTAGTAACTCTTCAAATAAAATAATCTCTGCAAATAATCGCCTACCAGTTTCTCTCATCTTCGTTTTCTCAGTTCCTGCTCTTCCTCCTCTTAGTTACTTTTCTTATTACGTTATCCATATGTTAATTCCCCCTACTTTGCTCACTTCATTCCTCTCTGTCCTTTTTACCCCTTTACTTGTACAACTTCCTCTCTGCCCAACCAGTAACTTTAATTACATCTGAATTACAGAAGTCTAATTCCTAAACCCGTGGTCAAATGCTCCATTCAGCAACCACTACCTGTGAAAAAGAAACAGAGACTCAGACCAAAATGCCACACACAGACATGAACATGTGACCCCAGGCTTACAGATACACGGACATTTGTGCCTGATGGAAGTTTAAAGATCTGTGTGCTTCATTTATTAATAATATGGGTACAAAATGAAAAGAAACACTCAGGACTACAGCCCTGAAAGCCCATCCTGATAGGCAAATCTGAAGGCAATCATCAACACTATTATATTTTTACTTATCAAAAGGCTATTTAAACAATGAGATACAAGCCCTTTAAACAACGTAGACACTTGGACTTTGTAACAGAGTTTGCCATAAAGATCAGGCTGGCTTTGATTTCAAAGTACTGTAAATATGGAAAATTTAAGTCTACCCTTTTAATTTGCACTCCGGGCAGTTTACTTAATCGGCTGAACACCTTCAGTGAATGAAATTCCCATAGGAAAGAAGGTTTCATAATCTATTCACTAGTAGTCCCAGTTATTAGGATAAGAAATACTGTTATAAGTATTACAGAAATGTCCCTCCTTCCCAACTGCTACCTTGTCCCTTATAGTACCCCCAAAACTCTCTCTGCCTAGTCTTGGCACATTCTACACTGTCCAGCCTTCAGGCCTTGAATTTAATGGGTTTCTGTCCAAAGACTGGAGAACTCACCTCATAAACTTAAATACTGTGTCTTTTAATTGGTATTAAAATTTTATACATATAGCTTGAATCAAAATGAGATCTATAATATTTTCTTATTTTTGCACTGCTATATTTACACTTGCTATGGAGTACCTTCTTTGTGGCACGTTCAGCTTGTTAGTCCTTAGTTAGCCTTCTGTGTCAAATTTTCTATTAAGACATTTTTCAGGTAACAGTACAGATTGCTATCTAAGAAAATTTAAAAAAAACTAATTCTTTTACCTAATCATGTCAAACATCACGGCATGCTCCAAGGCATCTCTACCTGACCACCTCAAAAGCCTGAACAGAGTATTTGTAATTGCAAAAAAACTGAACTTTTTTATCTTGATAATGAAAAGGGACAAGAGGAAATTTTACTTCTAGTTCATCAAAAAAGACTGAATTTTATTCTGAATGCTCATGAGTTTATAGAAAAACCCAATGGGGAAAACTGGTGAGTCTGTGTTTGAGAAACGAATGTGAACTAATGTGGCTTGTATAACAGTAGTGAAATAAGCTAAGTACTTCAGAAGAAAAAAAGCTAATTCCCTTGAATTTTCATCAGCCCATTCATAAACCCAACAGTCTGAGAGAACAGTCACCCCACATTCTTAACAGAGTATAAGGGTAAACCCCAACACATGGTAGTTATTACAAACACAAAGCCAGTTGTCTGAGCAATAGTTGCAGGCCAGCAGAAACCTTCTGTGGCACCCAAGCTTCTAAAAATAATTATCACTATTGTTATTAATAACAACATCAATGCAAGCAACTAGCAATAGGAAGGAATATCCACGATTCCATTGTATTACCATATACAGTTTTCTCAAGGGCACATTTGTTGTCAACTGCTACCACAGCTCCAGATAAGATCATGGCGGAGGTTTTTCAAATTCATAAATATGAATATAGAAGTCTAAACCTGACTTTTATGCTGATTTTACTTTCATGAGATTCTGCTTTCAAACTGTATAGCTGTAGAGCAGTTTCACAGCAAGCATGCAGACAGCAACAATATGGATTTGTCTGCATACAGTAGCTTCATCTCCAGCTTCCTAGTGCAATCTACCAGGGAGCTGCAACCTAACAAAAAAAATCTGCCCGTACTTAGATCTCATAATGTTTTTATATTTTTAATAATGACATCTGATGAGAAACCACAGCTGCTTTTCCATGCTAAGTATCTACGGAAAGTAATTTCCAAGGGAGGGGGGGAAACCAATAATCCTTCAGCCGTATTGCACATCCATTTCAGAAAGCAGCAGAAACATCATACACTGTTCGCAGAAAACAACAAAAACACAGGTTTATGTCAGAGAGATGGAAAGTTTGATAGCTTCTTACAGGCTGTGTTAACAACACCATTTGATTCTCTCTTGTATACTCATAAGAATCAAAGCAGTGCAGCAAACTGGCTTGTCAATGCAGATAAATATCTGCACAAAGGAGGCAGCTTGATGGTTAGTATCTCATTAGTCTGCTATAAGGATTGAATAGACTGAACACATTTCCCCAGTTTTTCTCCTCCTTTATCCTTGGAAGAGATGGGAGGAAAAAATTTTTAAAAATGAAAAAATGAGGAATTCCGATCACAAATGGTATGCATAACACCACAAGTAACTTCTTGTATCAGAGAGTACTTTCATCTGAAGAGTTCAAGGCACTAGAAGCAATAACCAACTTGCAACAGGCCTAATGTATTTTGCATCTCGAATGTGTTCCTGAACCTGGCTAGCTTGCTCTTTAGTTTTAAGCACAAATTTAATTTCCGCTAGAGATGCAGTGAATTACACTGATCTAATTTAAGCAACAGTGAACTTTATTAACCTCGTGGGATTGCCAAGTTTTTCAGCACTTCCTTTTGGGACTGCACACTGGTGTGCTGAATTCCCTAGAAGGATTTCCAACAGCAGGAGGTGGCCATCTCCTCTGAAAAGTTTTAAGATCTGTATGCACTTAACTTCATATTCAGGTACATATATTTGTGGGTATATAAACACAAACTTTTATATGCAGCCTAAGGGCTGCTTTTCACCAATCGAGCAATCACTGGAGGAACAGTGAACGGACAACTATCGCACAGACTGTATTCTCTCTAGGGCACTCTGTAGGAGTGTGGCTAACTGCTAGACAAGTATCATGGGAAGGATACAGCCTGGAAAGTCTCCAAAGGCCAAAGGTACTCCATTTTTCTTGACTAACTCAAATGCTGAGTCGAGATTTGTAAAGTGGGTTATGCTGCGTGAAGTTCTGCCAGTTTGGGATTAGGCAGAAGTAGCAAACATCTGGGTGAAGACCTCAAAGTGGAGTTGGACACTGGTTTTCTGGGGGAAATATTTTCCTCTAATTTCAAGAGTTTTCTCTCCTGCCACAAGATCTTTCCTGCACAGAAATGAGTGTGCTGCCCCCAATAATAAACTATTCCATAGAAGGTACATAACTGCTACTACCAGTAGTAATTTATTCCTGTAGTTAGGGAATGTTTCTAAAAGTTCACATGGACAATTACTATTGGTTGTTTGTATTACCACTGTGCTTATAACTGTGCTCATAGACCATGACCTACTGTCTTGTAAATGCTGAAGAAGTTCTAAACAAAGGGACAGTGCTTGCCACAAGTAACTTGCGCAACATAATATAGCTGTAAATTTGAGCTGGCATCAACAGCCAATGAAATAGCCTGACAATGAAACTACCAGGAACACAGAAATTGCCACATGGGCTCAAATCTAGTTTCATCTAGAACTATAAGCAGAATGTGGTGTGTCAGCAGAAAATGAAAAAAAAAAAAAAAAAAAAAAAAAGAAAAAAAAAAAAGGAAAAAAAACCCCTCTGCACTAGGCAGATCTGGGATAACCCATCCCCCAGGAAAGTGTCCTTGCAATGTCTCCTAGCAATTAGAGTACAAACTTAAAGCACATAATTTCAGATCTCTTTTAGTAGTCTTTTTTAAAAGATAGATCATAACAACACAGAATATTCTCATTCATATAAATTGCCAGACCTTTTCTAAAACTCATTAAGCCCCTTAGCAACTTCCCAGAGCAAAGAAGTCCATTACCTAATTGCACATCAGATGAAAAATTATTATTTATCAGCCATCTTTCTATAATGCTCCTCCATTCTTGTATCATGACAAAGAGAGAAAAACTCTTCCCAAACTGCCTTCTCTATGCAAAATAATGAATTTTGGAGTCTTATCATGTTCTTTTTTTATTCATCTCCTCTCAAAGGTAGCAATCCCAGTCCTTTCAATCTCTCCTCATATGAGAGTTTTCCCATGTGCCTGATCATTCTTCTTGCCTCACTCTGAGCTCCTGGTAAATCAGTAATACCCTGTTTGAGATGGTGTCACCCACTTGATGAACCAGCATAATTTGCATAATGGCATTACTGTATTTTCCATATTATTCTTTATTCTCTCCTCAATGTACCTAAACCTGTCTTTTGACTTAAGTTGTGCAGTGAGCAGATGTTTTCAAGTAACCACTGGCATTGATGGCTGGGTTTCTTTCCTGAATTCATAGTTATTTTATAGTACAATTAGGCAAACAGTAAAAATCTTAGACAGACAAGTAACAAAAATTTTCCATCCCAGTTGTTATTACTATGCATTCATCTTCAATGAATTTCATGTATCATTATGCATTAAGTCCATTAGAAGTTTCCTACAGTCTCTGAAAAAAATAATTTTACATCTGCCAATTTTCACAGGGCTCATTTTTACAGATAAAAAAAAAAATAAGAAAAGAAAAAAGAAAACCAACAAGAAAACAAAAAACCAGACATGAAACAGCTTCTTCAGGTTATCAACATGGCTTAACTCATGCCTGCAAGGAAATAAAGCCTTACAAAGGTGAGAAGGTGTAGGAATGCTCCCGCCAGTTTCTCTTGTGAAACTACCAACTAGATGGGAAAAATTTATTACACAGGGAAGAATTATCTACACAGAGTTGAACCCTGTGCCTAAAGCTCCACCAATTGAAATCATATTCAGTTACTACAAACTGGAGCTGAATTACATCTGATTAGAGGTAAATGATGCCGTATTGTGCAAGTGACGACACACTACTGAAATCAGCATGCTGGATTTTTACTTCAATTCCTTTTGTTATTGTAACTCAGCAGACTGGAAATTCTTGAAAACAAAAGTAACCTGAATCTCTCCCAGTGAAGGAACATCCATGTATATGAGTTTTGTCCCGTCTCTCATCACAACCAGTGCACTTTTGCCCATCTTATTCCAGTTCCAGTCAAAAGGCTAGGCTGTTAATTCATGCATTACAGAATGAGGATAAACTACAGCCAGCAATTCAGGGATCAAGAAGATAGAATAACCTGAACCCACACTGCACCACAAGCATTTGCCACAGATAAGACTCAAACAATGTTATATTCATGTCTGACTTACGAAGTAGCAGTGAAATAGCAATAACAATTAGCTACATTGTGTTCATATAACTGTAATTCCTTATTACTAAAAACCTGTATCAAACAGTTTTTGCCAATTATTTTGAGGGCTTTTTTCAATGCTTTTTTTTGCAGCTAACTCTTCTCTTTGATATATATGATCCCCACAAATTATCTCATTGAAACAGGCTCACTTAATTTATTTAACAGCATCAAAGACTCTAATTAAGAAAAAAAAAAAGTTTTTTAGGACAACTAGTTTATTCCTCGGCCATGATCTTCATAGCTCAGTCTTTGCACTATGGAACTGTTAAGTCAGCCTGAAAGAAGAACAAGTCTGGTCTACAGCCAAATTCCCAGCATTTCTCCTGAAAAGACCCCAAAATCTTTGTTCTTAATTATGGCAAGAAATGATGAAGTTGCTTTGACCTGGTGCCTCCAAAGCCTCTCTCAGGAAACCCAGTGCAGTTAAGGGCACGAGTTCTCCAGGCACCAGAGTGGAACGTGTATGTGCTTCACACTCCACAGTATGCTATGGATAGGGAGGCCCTCTGGAGCCACGTCACAGATGTCTGGATTATCTGTTTCAGAGATCCTGCAGACATCCAAACACACTCAGTGGGTGGAGGAGAGGTGCACCAGAAGGATATTCAAACGCCCTAACTGACTATCTAAAGAGGGACGTGACAATCATTGTCTGCAGCACACCTTTCCAAAGACACACAGTTGCATCTGTTCCTGAAATTCAGGTGGAATACTACAGCAAGAGGCTGTAAGGAATCGCAATTTACCAGCATCTCATCTACAGAAAGAGGAAACCAGAACAATGCTGGTAGGTTATGCATAAATCTTACCAAGAGTAGGGAGGAATAATTTATAAGGATCCTCTTGAGTTATGGCTAAAATATTCATCTGAATCCAGGAAAATTATTTTACACACTTTTGCTACTTAAAGCTGAGGCGAGGAGACAGAAAACACTATTGCCTTTAAAAGAGCTATACTTGGATCCCAAAATACAGTGACTTTTTGTATGCTCTGCTCTATGGTGAAACCATTCACATACCATTAGCAATAACTTTCAGCCCTCAATAATAGCGTTTAAGTGATTAAAAGTAAATTTATATTTATTAAAACAAAACAAAACAAAAAAAACCAAAAATAAAAACAAAAACAAAAACAAAAACCAACCAGGACCATTTGCACTTGCTACAAGATGACTTCCTAACACTGAGCTCTGCCTCTCATGAATAAAGGCATGGTGCCCTCATTCTTTGACCATTAAATATCTTCTGTGTGTGTGTGCCTCCCTGTACATATTAATACGTGAGTTCCAAGCTGCTGATCAAATTGCAAGCAAAAAATACCCAGCACTGGCCTGTAAAGATGATAATTTTAAATAGCTAAGGAGAAATTAACTTTCCACTCAAGATTTCAACTTGTTGACTTAAACGAATCAATACGTATCATTTTCAATCTTCACGTTACTGTGTGCTGGAAAAGTTAGCGCTGAGCTGCAGAATTAGGTCACTTGCATTAGATCTTCTAATTAACCAGTTCTTTCTTTAAGAGAGCACTTGCTTGGCTTTCAAGACTACTCCAGCATTTTGTCAATAGAGTTCAGAACAGGGCTAATGATTACCATTAAAGAAAGCCCAGAGTGATTTTAAGAACTTATCTTTCTGCATTTTGTTCTTTTTATCCAACTGTGGGATCCTAAGTAAAGTCACTTCAGACAACTGCTGAAGTTTAGGGAAAAAAA
>VWZN01011593.1:400502-456331 GCA_013396955.1 Regulus satrapa | reverse complement strand
AAAAAAAAAAAAAAAAAAAAAAGAGGTTAGGGAGGGAGCAAAGGAAAAGTTTCTGCAAGTAGAAAAGACAAGCTACTTTAACATAAAATAGTCCCCTCCAATTTAAGCTGATGATAGAAAAACCACATATCTCCAGACACACTATTAATATATTTTTTGGATGGATTTGTCTTTGGGGGGGTGGGGGGAATAATTAATACATAGACAAAATTATTTTTCCTACATAGTTCTCTTGCTTTGATTCCTTTGTAGTTAGTTTCACTGTAATAAAATTCCTCCTAAATTCTTTAACTGCAGGGTCCTTGCTGTAACTATACTTGTGCTTTCCTGTGCTTGTGTATATCGTTACTCAAATGGCCTGTAGTGCTCTGCCTCATCCACTCCTGACAGAGCATTCTCAGCCAAGCCACTGTCTCCTTTGCCAATCCACCATACCTGCCTTTAACTCTTGGGGACACTTTCTCCTGATTTGCAGTTTCTTAAACCCTCCTGACGGGTGCTCAAACCCAATCCTGAGTGATCTCAGAGACACTGAACATGGCTGTGTGCTCTGTACACATCACTTTAGCATGAGATGCTAGGCTTATTTGCAACTTCCCTTTTTCCTTTGTTGCTGTGGGCGTTTTTTAATTTAAATAACTGGGTGAGAAAAATACTAAACCCTACTACTTTTAAAGAAACCTGCATTGCTCAGCCATGCACACCACCACAAGCAGAACAGGGGCTCTAATACCAATATACTGCCCTTCCTCCACAACACTCATCAGGACATGTGCCCAGAAGCCAGCAGTGAGAACACCTGCCCACCCCTGGGTTTTCCCCATTTTTTCCTGGCCCTGAGGGACCTCAGGGATCACAGGGATCTGTGCTATGCTATGCTGGGAAGCCCAGCTTCAGTGCATATTCCTCTTATCAGTAGGTGTTTGGTGGTAAATATTTCGAATCTGTCTGTGCTTTTCACACACTTCTACAGTCTAAAAGGGGCCTTCAGGTCAAATATGGAAACAACATGTCCAAAAAAAATACTGCTTCAGATTACTGCTCCATTTAGTGTGCTCAGTTTATGTTCCAGTAGTTGAATTTCCAGTTAACTACTTTGTTTGCCTTTTTTAATAAATCTTTCTTTTTGAATTCTGTTATCTCCTCATAGTGCTATCTCAGTTACTGAGAGTTTTTCCTTTACACTTTTATATAAGGCTACTCCTCCTCCCTGCTGCCTTCCTCTTTGATCTGCTCTCAGAAGTTAGAAATTATTGACCATGCACGCTGTGTTGATTTTCCTGCTAGCCATTTAAACGAATTATCATCATTATGCAATTCCTCTAGAAACAGTCAAGTTTGAGGGTGAAGCTTGTCTGGACAGCTAAAAAGGCCAAAGATCCTTTTTGATTTTATCTACTAGGCAGGTTTGAATCAAGTTTTGCACATGATGGAAAGGTAAATTCCAAAACTCCAAGGCTGATGATCTAAAATGCAACAAGACACTGGGCAATAGCTTGTCAAAAAAACAATGGAAAACTCCTGCTCACCCTTTTCAGTACTTAGTGAGGAATTCCTATATGACTTGGCATCCAGGTTATGTTAATAAAGAAAATATTTCTCAGTTTGCTTTTAATTAGTAATGGGCCAAATTAGGCAGCTGGGCTACAAACACTGATTTCAATATGTAGGAATCTCTTAAGAGTAGCCATTTCCATATAGGCCCTTTGCTTTTTGCATGACTTAGAAATCGAAAGGAAAATTATGTCATCAATATTTTAGTGGATATACTCCTTTTGAAGAAGACTTGCAAGATACAGGTTGGGCCCTAGATTAAAAATAAAACATGTCAACTTGTTATTTCCATTCCATTTTTGGCCAGTGTAATTTAAAAATTAAAATTGTAGTGAAGTATACTTTGAATAATTAAACTCCTTTTACATAATTTGGACCTTTTTTTTCCCCACCCCTGAATGGACATGGCTGTTACTGTCCACAAACGGCAATCCTCAACTATTTTTGCCCTGGATTCCTGTGGTTGTCTAGATTATAATCTCAAAATTGTAATTACTGTGACAATGTTCTGACAGGCTTTACAAACCAAGGTGCCCAAACTTTGCAAAAGAGGCATTCGGCATCCAAAGAAAGTCCTGTGCCAGAATTCATGAGATTCCTTCAACATGTATTTCCAACCTAGTTTTTCATCAACAGTTTGAGAGCAGCAGTGTCAAGAGCAGCAGCACAGCTTCTAATGTCTGCATGGTCACACTGTTTTTAATTTAAAAGCAAAGAGCCATGCTACCCTTTAAGATACAATTAAAAGAGCAAATATGATTTGATTTATTAAAAGCTCCTAATAAGCAAAGCCAGCCAGCTGGGCTCAATCTACAAGGGGGAAATGATGGATGAATTGATAGATTCATACTTCACCTGACAACTAATCCCCGCAGCAGCTATGGTGGTGGGTCTGTGAGAAGTGGTACACAAATCATCATCATCATCATCCTCGTCATTTGAATGCCTATGGCAGCTTTTAGTCCTCTATCTCACAGATCTTTGCAGATGCTTAATTAAGCCTCATGATATCCCCTCAAGGGAAGTCAATATTAGTTTACCTATAGGTAAACTGAGATACAGCAATGCGCAACTTGCTCAAGGTCACAGAGTGGGCCAGTGGCAAAGCCACGAATAAAACTCTCTAAATTTGACCCCAGCAGCCTGATTTAATTATGAAATAGTGTTCGCCTTCTGTTACCAGTTCCACACTGGAAATAGAGGTGGCAGATGCTTCTGGGAAGGAAGCAAAATGTGGGAAAAGCAAGAAGTAACAAAGTAGCACAAGAAATCCCCAACAATGTAGAACCTATGCTCAAAACAAATCAATTGGAAAATTGCTCTCTAAATGTGGAAACAAGTCTACTGGGCATCTTTTGTTGAATAAATAAAATAGTTCCCTTTACTGAGGGGAGAATTCCATCATTTTACTTGCTCCCTAAACTACCACTCTCAACAACTAATTAATGTTAGTGGCTAGATAAGTAAACTAAACCATTGTGCTAGCATTTCTCAGATGTTTTGCATGTATGCAGACAGTGAAAAAAAACAGATGGAGAATACTATAATGAATTGAAATGTTCTATTTAAAAACTGTTTGTCAGCTGTAGTTAAGTTGACACTGTCATCATGGCAACAAATCACAACAGTTCGCGTGTTGTGCCTCCACGCTCGAGCCTGCTTCTCGGAGCCGAGCTGTTGGAAACTGGAAGTTCTCAGCAGGGTGGAACAACAAACAAGCCACTGCTACCTCAGTTTTCTACTGCACTGGGACTGGAAGGAGAAAGGTCAACAGAGCACTCGGGTTTATAACAAACTGATGGTCACTTCTACTATGTTGCACGAGATTAAAAAAATAAATAAACCAATCTACATAAGCAAAACCATACAAAGCGACATCACGGTTCAAGGTGCTGATAACGGGCTAATGCCTTTCAGCTCAAGGTCACTGGCTGAAGTAAAGTTTTTTCTGATGTAACTCAAAGTCATTACAACCTCCTGTTCAAATCCTAGTCTATGAAAAATGCACTTCTGGTCCCTCTGCAGTTCACAGTGGACTGGAGCCCAGGAATATTTAAAAAACAAACCATTTCAGCTGGCACTGCTTGGCACCTTTGCTGATGTCCTCACAGAAAGGTGAGTGGGCACTGACATGGGGCTTCCTGAGCATCCCAGTACAGATCACCCAGTTTGGGAGGTGCCTGGCCAGGATGTGCTTCTGGACTCAGTCCATTCTTATTGCAGTACAGGGGCTCCAGCTCTTAGTGCTGCCACTTTGATACTCCCCATCACTTCACTTTGAATTTTGGGGATTTTGTTGTCTATCCATAAAATGAAAAAAAAAAAAAAAATACATTTCCATACTCATAATTTATTGTCTAAATGCAAAGGTAGTGAATCTGTAGAGGAGGAAAGAGCAAGTAATTTTACACAGTGAAAAAGAATCAAACCCTTGAATCCTTTGTCTGATTAAACTTCAACCCCAGCTGAAGCCCAAGTGGGGATCTCCCATCACCCATTCATAATTATGATTACACCACTATTCCTTGTAGACAGTAATAACATTTTCAGGCCTAAGATTTCTGTCATTTTCTCACAGAGCTTTTGAAACTACATCATGTTGCTAACATAGCCTGCAATTCTTAACTACTCCAGATTAATTTAAATGGATCTGCATTTACATTTCCTTTACTTGTATTAGTAATGGCTATGCACAGTCAAAACCAGTAATTAATAAAGAGGAAAAAAGTGCAAGAGACCAATTTTTCTTTACATCACTGGTAACTGGCTTGAATCTAATAGAACTAATACTTGCGTAAAAGAGTGGAAAACGATAGGCAAACAGATCTCAAACACTCTGCTTGCTCTTAATTATTCCACTTTTTTAGGAGAGGTGAGAAAAATGTCTGCAGAACTGCCTACTCAATAGAGCATGAATAATGAAAATATCTCTACACAGCTTGCAACCTCCTATAATGATGGCTGTAGGAAAAGAGTACATTATTAAACATTGTGGCAAATGCATAGGACAATTATATCTCAGTTCCTTATTTTGCTAGATTTATGTATTTAGTTAGTTGTGATCATCGTTATTTGCAATACCTGTGGGTGCAGAATTGTTCTTTATATTGTCTCAGGTTTTTACACACGGAAGGATAGAGATTGTCACGAGGGAAAAATCAGACACTGGTTTTAGCAGCAAGGACTTGATTTATTATTGCTTCAAACAAGTTTCATGCATTAAAGATCCCTGTACAGAACATGACATGTTCTTTCTTTAAAAACAGCTACACACTTTAGGACAAGTGACATGATCCAAATGGTCTCGACTGACGTTGATGGCTATTCTAATGCAGCACAGAATGTCTCCCTGACTCAACGCATTTAACATATTTTTCAAACAGAGAGGAGAAGAATAAAGGGAAAAAATACTTACTTAAAATGAAATCTCTGTTCTGCAAAAATTCAGTTTTCATCTCACTTTCAGTATTGACTGCTATCCCTTAGGCTAAAGAAAGCATTTCTACAAACAGACCCACACAACCCCCTTTATTCAGATGTGAATTTCAGCATTTGATAATCATCTGTTGAGGGTCATATCTGAAATCCACTGATCTGAAGGGAAAACATTCCCTCATCTTCACTTGCCTTTAGGTCAGGTATGTAGAGACGTGTTAATTATAGGAAATAAACTTCCAAGCAACACCGTTGAAGCAAAATCTCAAGTAGAAGTAAGTATTCACCAAGAGAAGAAGGGGACAAAGAAAGAGGAAGACTGACAGAACTGAAGGGACACAATGGTATCACACAGGGGGTACTGACAACATAGTGTCTTCAACTGCTCTATCATAATCCATCTTAAGAAAATCCTAAAGCGCTTCATATAAAATAGCTAAGCACAACTTTAGACNTATAGAATAGCTATTCTATATGAATTCAATAATTACATATAAAGCACAACTTTAGATTTTCACAAGGCTGAAATATTTTGCACTTAAGTAGCCCCCAAAAGGCAACTAGTTAAGCAAATCTGAAAAAAAACCAAAAAAACAACCCACTAGTTCATTGTTTTACTCCCTTGCAAACATATGAAACACATCAATCTTTTTTGGCTGTTTATCATTTGTTGGTGTCTTTTTTCCATTTAATTAGTTTTTGGGGGTGAGAAGAGAGTGGTGGCAGTGGTGTGGTTATGTTATTCTGGATTTGAATGGACAGAACAACCCTCTACCCCTGAGGTTCCAAGGAATTATAGATAACTTTTAAGTTCTTCCTTCCTTCATCATTTGCCAAATTCTCTCCAGCTTTTCTCCCGCTGTCTCAGTCTCGTTAAGACCTTTTCAAGACTCTGATTTCCTCTCTCACCCACACATTAAGTCCTCACAGATGTGAAAAGTTCCACACACACATTTCAGATATACCAACTGCTCCTTTAAGTCCACACCTCCACTTCTTAATGCCCAGAAAAATAAACTATCTAAGAAACCAGCAGGCCAGAGTGTCAGTCATCACATAAGATCTGCCATGCCAAGCTATGCTGAATTACATACACCAAAGCAAGGAGATGGCCCTTTGATTGACCAAAGCAGTCATTTTCAGCTCTAATCTCAGCTCTTCAGTCCCCAGGTGACCACCACAACAGACAGACCAACATCAGCCTCTACTCAGACAGTGGCCAGCAAGGGCTGCAGGGAAACAGAGGGCTCTGCTACATACCCACTCCCCAGTGAAGAAATTCCAGTGAATTAAGCAACTGTCATCAATCCCCTCACCATACGTAATGGCAAGTCACAACATACCATTTTGAATCACAAGAGAGTTTTGCCTTGATTTTATTCTATCCCTGCACAGACAGCCTTTACTAAGCAATGTACCCTAAAAGAGGATATCCTAATCACAAGAGTGAAAACACTTAAACTAGACTTTCAGTACTACCTCACCGTATCTCTTTTTTTCACTTAAAGCCACCCAAAAAGTCCAACTAGTATTTCCCAGCTTTAAATGATCAAATCTGTTTCACAAGATGATGTGATAAAGCTCAGCAGATGAGCTGCTACATCCTGACTGCTGTTTCACATGCTTCCAGTGTTAGTCTTGATCTCCACGTAGCAATTGCACATTGATGAGTTTCTAAATCTTGCATTTTGCATTATGGTCTGTACCTATTTATCCTTAGGTTCATCATTACCTTAAGCTAGGAATGGAAAGACTACTTGCCCAAAAAGTGAAGAAATATCAGGCTAATTAACCATCTTTTAGCATTCCTCTGAGCAGATTGTTAAAGATTTCCCATAGTGTTTTGGGGTGAATGACTGACTTTCACAGCATTTATCTGTGGTTTTAGGAATAGGAATGAAGACACCGTAGGTACACAAGAATACCTTTGAGAGTAAGCTTAAACATCCTGAATGTAGCTCTAGCAGATTTTCTATAGTTCAATGTATTTTCACACACAGAATGCTGAGATTACAGGTAGAGGTGTGAAAGGAGCCAAGACCATAACCAAAATATATTGCCAATCCTGAATCTTCAGCCTTTCCTACATACTGCCAGTGATGTCTTCCCAAGTGAAAAACATGAGTATCCAATTCCCCTCTTAAGTCTCAACAGGTGAATTTCCTCTGACTAGATGAGTGATGCCACCAAAGTTTAGTATCTCTTTAAAGCTGAGAGAGAGAGAGGCAGGTACTGGAAGTGTTGAATTTCTCCCTTCTAAAGTAGCCCTGTGAAACAAAGGAGATGAATCACACCCTAGAAGGCCTTGTTTCTCTCCACCAGCTATAAAGAGAGTCGAAGATGTGGAGCTCGGATATAGAAGTTTACACTAGAGATGTCTAAACTTAGATGAAATGAATCTCATCGTAGGAGTTTTTCCAAGGACTTGAAAGAGGAGAGGATTTTATCAAAGAGCTATTTCAAGATAACTGTCATAGTAAAAAAAAAAAAAAAAAGGAAATAATTCACTTAGCTATGGCCAGCTTTAAGTTGGGCTCATTTCTCCTTAGGAAAATTGATTTAAACCCACATTCAGAGTTATTTCACTCTTTCTGTTTGCAACAACACATTAAGTGGGTCAGGACAGAAGATTAATCTGAGGAATTTTCCTCTTTGTTCTTGATTTTGCAAGTGAGTGACTCTCAGATCCCATTCAGAGTCCCTTAATCTGCCTGTCTCTCCAGCAGTCCCTTTGCAAAAGCAAATAGACTTCATGGGACTTCAATAATTACATATTTTTTAAATTATCACGAACCTTGCACCAAGGAATCTAGAATATAATTTATTATTACTTTTCTTCTAACTTTCTTTTTCCTTCTGCTGCGCCCTGAAATACTTCCAAAAAGGTTCTAGTGTAGTGGGACAAACTGTCTTTTGGCTTTTCCTACTTTTTCAAAGGAAGGAAAAGAAAAAAGGTAATTTTCCAGTTTGTTGAGCTTCAGTAAACTTTAAGAAAACCTTTTCATTAACCATGGTGTGTCCACTTAGCTTGGTGAAGCTCACCGTTAACATTAAGTTGAAGGTCTTACAGACAACTGTCCAGGTGCTGTTAGTGATTACAGATAAAACCACAGAGACTGCAGACCAAAGGCACAGAGAAAGGCAAAGTGTCTCCATAAAAAATGCAAAGGGTGGGGCTTTTCTTGTAAGCAATGGTTTAAACGTAGCTGAAGATATTCATACAGGTGTGGTTAGGCTCTTACTAAGCTGGATTTTAATGACTAATTTTATTCATTACTACAATTTAAAGGCTTCAGATAATAGGCTTGAACACTTTTGGCTTTATACAGGGCGTATAAGAAATAGACATAGCAGCACAACAAATACTCTCAACTTCTCAATTTCCTTCTTTGACATTTCTCTTTGACCACTGTCAAGCTAGCATTTGCATCTTGAAAGAACTAAAACAACCCAAACATCCATACATGGCAAAGGATCCTCCACTTACTTACCTCTTGTTATTCTCTAACTGTTCCTCTGTCCCTGTCACAGGAAGGCAGCGGCCAAAGAGGCCAGGCAGGTGCATTCCTGCGTGCAGCTGAAATGATGCTTCGTGCTGCCAACAAGTTATGATCAACATTACAGTCAATGCAGTTTAGTCTAGAAGACAAAGACTGCACAGACACACTGAGAAATGTGTTCACTCACAAACCTTCTTGCCCACCCTGATCCTCTTCTACCCCTCCACTCATTTCTCTGGCAGGCAATTATTAACACGCTTAATGTCAAGTATGTACTTGTGAAGGAAGAAGAGCTATTTATCTGACAGGCATGTAAGAAAAGAGAAACAAACCTGAGAAGAGAGTGGCAGAAGGGAAGACTTAAAGGTAATATGGGAAACAGGCAAGGCAAGGAAAGAGCTCATGTGTTCAAAGCAATAAGAATTCATTATGCTGAAGTTACAGGTAAGCTTGAATAGCTCAGCATTGTTCTGACAGTCTAAAAGAAACAAATACTAGCTTGTAACCAGCCAAAACAGGGATAGTTTTTATTTTTCGTCTTCAGGGTCATGTAGAATAGCTGGAGAAACCAGAAAAATCTGACATATCAGTCTGATGAAGAAAAAATGAATTAATATGCAGTAATAGTATCAGAAAAAATGGTCTCAAGAACAATTCAAGGCCCACTGCTTGGCTGACTAGTTGTTTTGTTTCCCGTATATGGCAGGAATTTTTAATTTTTAACATCCTTTAATGTCCCAATTTGAAGAAGCAACAGAAGTCTGGTGGGCCAGATTTCACTTATGTTTGCAAAAATCCGAAGTACTCCACTAATATTTAAACAAAAAAAAAAAAAAACAAAAAAAAAAAAAAAAAAAAAAAAAACCAAACTAGAAAACCTTTAAAAATCCCCTAAATAAAACTGAGAAGTTTGCAATTTTAACCAAGATCCTTATCTACTCCTCTACTACCAACATGAGCGAAACAAGACTGAAAACCAACAAAAGTCACTTATATTTTGCATTTATGACTACATCCAACAGAAATCAGAAGTTTTCCCTGGCTTTGGCAGCAACAAACTTTTTTTAGATGCATCAGCAGGCTGGGATACTTCACCTAATGTCCAATACTATAGGTGTGAATACTCATGAAATAGAACAGCTGTTTATTCACAAGGCAAGAATTATATAATTGTGCCACTGACCTTGGTGTATTCACCTCCCTTCAGGTTTCCAGTGAACTCAGATAAGTTGTTCTTTGGCCAAGAATATTGCATCAGCCTTAGCATAAAGTTTTTCTGGGACCTTAGAAACTGTGAAGTCATGGCAGAAGAACACTTAGGTGATTTCTTTTTTATGCAGTTTAAGAAAAGCATAATCGTATCTCTGCCTCTCGCTTACAGATTGTTTACTGGTGAAAAACAGCAACAGACACAGATGCAAACCAATACCATGACAAGGCTAAGCTTTAAGATCACAGGCCACAGAATATTCTGAGTTAGAAGGGACCCACAAAGATTATCTAGCCCAACTCTAAAGTGACTGGCCTCTACAGGGAACCCACAACCTGGGTGTTATTAGCACCATGCTCCAAATAACTGAGCTAAACAAGCCAAGCTCATTTAGGTAAATAAGCTGAAGCACCCCAAGGCCCTTAGGAATTAATCTCATATTCCATCCATGTATTTTTATGACACCTTCAAAGCATTGTACACTTCTGGGGAAAAAAAAAAATAAAATTTAATTGTTCTGTGCAGAAATTAGCCTTTCGCTCCTTTTGGCCAGCAACAAATTGTCAGGGTGTTCAAACCCCAGACACTGAACTAATCCCCAAAGACTAGATGACATTCATCAAAAAATTTCCTAGTGAAATGTATTAGAAACCACTTAGAAAAACAGATCTGTCTAATTTCCCAGAACAGACTAGAGGCTTAATTTTGTTCACAGCTACACTGGAGTAATTCTGGAATAACTTAATTAATGACACTGAATTACTCAAATTCTCACAGCAGCATATCTGGAAGGTGAATTTGGTTGTGGGGACAAGAGATTATAAAGATTCAAGGTGCAAGCTCCAAGCCCCAAATATCCATCTCACTTAGAAGTGCTGCCTTGCTTCCTCAGCACTGTGCTGGAGTTTGGACAGAGACCACCAGAACAGATTTCTTTCTGTAATTTGTTGGTTTCTGTCAGGTATAAATATCCATCTGCAAACAGAAAGTAGTCCTGAAGTTGCTGCAAAGTACAGCAGTGCTGGGATGGAGGAGAAGTCAGCCCAAAGAGTCTCAAAAGGCATCTCAGCAGCTGCTCTCCCAGCAAAAGGAGCAGGGCACAGCTTGCAGTCCAGCCCACGTGTTAAATGAGCTCCCAGTGCACTGTCACTGTTATTAGCCAGGGGTAGATGAAAGGCTTCTAAGGGGACAAGCTTTTATAATTCACTGCTGAATTAAAACCCAACCACCAATAAAGTAGCATCTGCAAAAAACCATGGAGACAGAAAATTTCAAGAAAAATCATCTCTCTCTCTCTCTCCTTGAGCAGAGAAAACAAAACCATCCATACATCATCACCAGACCAGCAGTAATCAGACACATTTTGTTTTTAATGGACATTTCTCTTTTAAGAAAGATGCTTATAGATCAGCTAAAATTATGAAACATGTCTATCAGTTGGAAAGGACAAACATATGCGACATAGTTTCTGCTAATCTGTCTGGAAAGGGAGTGAAAAACAATAGATGTATTTAAATTTGTAGAGGCTTAGATATAATCTCTTTTTTAGCATCACAGTCTTTTTTTTTTTTTTTTTTGGTAACACAATGGAAAGAAACCTGCAATTCCAGTGTTAAAGGCAGGTCCCACAATATGGAACTGATTTTGAATCCAGTCTATCCTACATTTCATATGCACATTTGGGTCATAAAAACCTCATTTATATATCCTTCTCCCCAATTTTTGGCCATCTCTCCATTAAAAAATGACTGTATAAATTAATATACAAAACCTATCTGTAAGACTTATGCCACGACATACTCTATAGGTCTCAAGGGATCCTTTATTGTTCATGGCTTGTCCTACAGATTTGGAAGTTAAGGTCTTTGTTCTATTCAGAAGGTCTGTTGACTAAACACATTTCTAAAGCAACTCTACTTCTGTTTTAAGGGAACCCCAAGCTCACTAAACATTGTTTTTTTCCCCCGCCCTAGAAGTTGATCAGCAGGTCTTTACCTTTGGAGAAGTCCAGAGGGCAAAACCATGTGCAAGAGCAAATTAGAAAGCACAAAACAGGCTAATAATTTTCCATTAAAAAAGGTGATGACAGCTCCTTATAACAAGGGCCAGAATATTCTGTAATGGTAAATGTCCAAATTCTGCAACAATTTTTTCCCACATTTGGACTGGAATAAAATGCTAAATCATTACATAGAAATAAGATGGGAAAGATGGGAAATAAATGCATCAGGCCATCAATATATAACTCATCTTAGAGGAAATATCAGCAAAATAATAATAATCAAAAAAAAAGTTCGCCTTTATCTTCTTTACAGAAGCAAAATTTGCATTACTGCATCAGGAGCACAGGTTTAAATACAATATCCTGAGGGGACTTAAGGTCTTCCTCCTAATGTAGATTACAGTCTAATGCAGAGATCACCTTGTGGGTGCTTTGCTTCTCTTTTAAAGCCACAGAGGCCATTTCTCCTCGCTTTCATAATCATTAGGCTGGAGCAGATACAGCAAGTGCTCATTTGGAAGCACTTTATTAGGAAACCTGTTATCTACCATTTCATGCAGTCTAGCAGTGGGAAATGAGATCTTCCAGCAGCAGGATACCTACCAGCTACCCACAGCCCACCCTGCAGAACTTCTCAGATCATATGAGAAAAACCCCTGGACAAGTCAGTGGTCCAGGTTGTTTCTGTATCTTCTGGCATTCTCGTCTCTCAGGGACATCTACCAACTGGCTTTCCCACTCCCATTTTCTCTCTATATTAAAAGATTCTTTTCCACATAAGACTAACATTTCCTTTGTGTACATGCAGATTATATGCCCACCAAAAATATGTTTGGGGCTTCAATAAAGGTATATATGCAAGCTAATAAAAGCAGTCAGAGGTGGAAAAACAAGGGACACAATGAAACACTTTCTGACACAGGTGCTTGCCCAGCCAGGAACCCATTAGCACCTTGTCACAAAAGCCCCTAAGCACACAAAAATATAAATTTGAAAGTCATAAAAACCAATGGACACACACAATTAAGTGACCAATGAAAACCTGTCATCTTCTCTCCCTCTCTGGAATACAGCCAGAAACAACTGGTAGGAAGGAAAAGAAATTTGGTAATGCCTCAGCCTGAACTTTTAATGTTTACTGGCAGGAAGGAAAAGCTAAAAAACAAAAGAAAAACACTACAATATGCAGCAAAAGGGTTGGGAGAGAGGAGGAGTATTTTGCGGCAATATCTCCAATAATTTTATGAGACTTAAAAAAAATCTGAAGCCTGGTAGCGACTACTTATTTTGTAGGCTCTAGGGGCAAATGTACTGAGCATCTCCTCGCTTTTCCATACAGAGCAAGTTACAAAGTGTCTGACAAAGAAGCAGTGTCTCTACTTCCACTGTCCCAGCCTCCCTCAGGTCACTTCACCTAACGTGACTACAGCTACAATTGTCCAGCTATGCTTTCTGTACCTCAGTTTTCCTACTTCTCCCCTTCAGTCACTGCTCAACAGATCCCAAGTCTCCTACCTTCAAATCCAGAGCTCCACCATGGCATGAGAACTACTTAGATCTTGGCTGTCAAACTTGACACGTAGTGAGTTTAACGCTTTATCTAACTAAAACTCTCTTCTGCCATGCTTCTCAAACCAACCGTCTCTGGTCATACCTCATAATCTTTGTCTTCAATATCCATTCAAAATCTGTTTAAAACTCGTTTATCCTTTCTAGGATTCTACTAGGAGTCCACCCATTTGTAACTTCATATCATAAGCCTTTAATTATGAAAAAGAAAAAAACCTGCATGAGAAATCAACACACCCACTCTTACCAACACACCTCTCCCCACCCTGTTTGTCTTGATTATACATACCTAGGTGGGAAACTGTTAATTATCACCAATTATGGAGCAATTTTCCTTGCTGTACAACCCCACCATATTAAAGATTGCATAAACACTGTAAAATAAGATGGAAAAGAGCTTTTGGCAATTTGGTTCTGGAAAGGCCTCTCCAGAGGTAGAGGCCAGGTATTTGCTGGCCAATACACCTCTCTGGAATCCCTTTCCTGTTCACCATACAACAAACAGGGGAAAAACCTCAAGAGAAAACAGGTCTCTAAAAGTAAATGTCAAACATACTTAGAAACACCTTTTGACACCGATTCTAAAATAAAAAAAAAGGTTAGACCAGTGATTTTTATAGGATCCACAGTTTCTTCCCCGTACACTGTTCATTGCACAGCAACTGCAAAGCACAAAAAGACTTGGGAAACAGATCCGACAGGCACTTGGAAATACCCCTGTTTTCAGGGCTTAAGAGAATTAAGGGCCTGACTCTTCCACTAGCACAAATCAGAAATAAATGCAGAGAGTCACCTGACATTATGCTGCTGTAAAACACGTACGCAGCCAGGATGTTGTGCTTGCTTCAGTGGAATAACTCCAGTGACACGTGCGGATTGACATGCAAATAAACCTCTTGAAATTGCACCAAGAGAGGTGGAGAGAGAAAGACAATCTTGATTAAAATTTTTTGAAGGACACTACTATGAGGTGCTTAGTTATGATCAGCTCAACATAAATTATCATATAACCCATTTTCAATGAGAATATAATACGAGCTAAATTTTACACTGATTTATAGCTTATGAAAGCTTCACTGAAAACCCTGCTTGTTTCACAAGTCCAGGTCAGTGAAGAATTTAAGTTTGTTTTCTTTCATTAAACAGCTACGATTGCATATTAGGGGTGGAAGGTCATAGAAATAGCAAGAGAACTTTAAAAAAAATCATCCCATCTGAGGAAAAAATTAATCCCCTGTGCAAAGCCCTCAACCTGTGTTCAATTTGTCCTGAGTCTACTGCAATGATGCCATCGTTTCAAAGATGATGATGTAGATTTTGACAAGAAATATGATAATGTAAGTTATGTCTTATATTCACAGATTCTTGATTCCTCTCTTCAGACAAAAGGCTCCTATACCTGCATTAAGTCCCCATTTAGTTTGGCAGTTTGCAAAGAGCAGGTGGTGGCCTACCTTAGACAGGAATGACAAATGCTTTTTTTCTCTCTTCCTTTTCCAACCTGCTTCAGAAGTGCTGTGAAATCTCCTGCTAAAAATCACACAGACTCTAGCAGAGTCCACATTCTGGTTGCTGTTGCAGTGTACGGCCAGAGAAACAGCAAAAAATTTGATTTATTTGACTAGTGTAAATGAAATTGGAGTCAAAGCTCGGAGCTGAGACTGTATAACAACACCAGCAACTTGCAAAATTGATTATTACAAGGCTGTCACATACAAAAAAAAAAAAATAGTCACACATGGGGATTTGGATATTTGAAGAGATTTGGGGTTTTTAAAATTATCATTACATGTCATTAATCTGTTCAGACATTATCTCCCTTTAATTTTCCTTGTTGCTTTTAATAATCTGTTTCAGGATATCGGCAAAGTATCTCTCTTCTTTCATATTAGCTCCACTCATGCAATCCTTACAGCTCAAAGACTTGTGTGATTAATAGCTCTGCCAGCAATTCCTATTTAAAAACTATTCCTATTTTATCTCTTTTTACCCTGTCCCTGATTTTCCTAAACTTGCTGTGCATAATACCCAGTGTCCATGCCTTCATTCAACCCAAAAACTTTGCAACTTGATTTCTCACCATTCCTTTTCCCTTTGAAGATGGTCCTGTTGACTTTGACTGGATAGTAGCCAAGCAATTTAAAAGCACAGTCCTACATGCAGCTAAGTGCCCACTGTTGATATAAGCCAAAAGCAGTCTTTTGGCACCTTTGAATGAGCTCAGAACCTTTGCAGGATGGTATCAGTGTGTTTCAGCTTGCTAAGCTATGTTTTGCCCATGCCCCTGTTTCTCAGTCAGAAGTCAGCAATATCTTCTAGTCTTGGATTTCAAGAAAACAGAGGAAGGTATTTAAACAAGATCACACAGGACATGTCACCGAGCAGGCAGTGCAGGTTCCTTACTGCAAACCTCCCAAGCGAGCGCTGGAAGTATAAGTTATATTCTCAAAATTATTCTGTCATCCCCTTGACAATTTAATTATTTTATTTTTTTTAAAAAAATACATCTACTGCTTCTAGGCGCTGTTTAGGTAGCCATGTCTTCTCAATATCTCATTCAGGTGCTGCACAGAAAAGTCTAACAAACCTGGGCTGGCAGCCAAGCTTGCCGGTGACTGACGCTCGCTTAACTGAGCAAAGATTTGCTCTGCTCCAAGCAGGAGCCTGACTAGAGAAGGACCAGCAGTGACAGCGAGGGTGCAGGCTTGCATCCTAACAGCACTGGCTCCAGCTTGTGCTCAGGCAAGTGGAACCAGCACTTAAGCTGAATGCTAAAAGGCTCCAATCTTCTGCTTCTTTCCAATTCACCTCCTGTACAAGCCCAGGACCTTTTAGTAAGAGCACATTAGGGTAGGTACATCGCTAATCTGGGCATAATTTTAAGCTCAATGAGAGGTGGTTTAAATGTCGAAGGAGGAGCAAAGTAAAGGAAGGCACATGAGAGAGGAGATGGAAAGGTATGATTTAGTTAGAACACATTTTAAAAATATATATTCTTGCCAGTAAATGATAGAAATAAATCTGTAGTATGAAGTCACTGGTAGCTAGATCTAAAAGAGAGTTTATGACCATTTGCTAAGGGGGCAACATAAAGCATAAGCAAAACTAATAAAAATAGAGCTTCCATGAGCAAATCAAATGTTCAGCTGTTAGAACAAAGTCTTTGATTTAAATGAAATTACACTTCTCCAAACACAGACTACAGATGCATTTATCAAAATCTCTGCCCCAAAGGTTTTACTGTCTAACCAGTCAATGACTGGGGAGTGTGTGCGAGGGGGAGAAACAGAAGCAAAGATGTGTATGTGAAGTCTATACCCAGACTTGCCTAGACTTCCTCACTTCAATTAAAAAAAAAAAAAAAAAAAAAAAGTCTTCCATGGAGAGCAAGAGAAGAATTACAGCTTTCATATAAGCAATTCAATGAGTAAGAATTGTCCTCCAATCACTCTTTTTTTTTTTTTTTCCCCAAACAATGAAAGATTTTGTTTAATGGAGGTAATTACAAAAGGTAAAACTGATGGTACAGGTGGTCTACAGAACTGTAGAAGAAAAGGCAGAGTTGTTCTCATGCATTTGATTTCATCAGTATGCACAGTTTCAGAATCTAGTCCCTGATGCTTTCAGGCTTTGAAAAGCTGCTGACAATTACCCTGTTTACCAAACATACTAGCAATGTACTGGTGGAAGACCATATTTTTAAACATCCAGTGGCCTGCTGTTGGGTTTGACATGCAAGAACCACTGTAACAAGCTGTGAACAGCAATGAAGTTAGCCTAGCCCGTGGACTGAGATAACCCCTTAAACTTTTCATCTCTTAAAACTTTGGTTTACATTTCCGTTAGGTCACAAGCAAAATTCATTTGGTCATGTCGATCTACAGATGACATAGCTTGATCATAAAAATCATCACAGAGCTAAGTACAATTGATCATCTCAACAGCGGGCAAAGATGCTCTAAATTAGAAACACGTGGGTGGGTTATGCATCTCTACTATCTGTTTTCAGTAATCCATCCACTATGCATTTTTTCCCCCCCATACATTACTCTTAAGTAAATATAAAACTGAAAATAAAAATAGCCAAACGGAGTTATTCTAGGAAATAAATATTAGTTGGAATGGGCATTAAAAAACAGGAACAAAAATAAAGCCTTCTCAAAGAAAGGTCTCACAGTCCATAAACGTAGAACCAGAGCATCATTTAGACTGGAAGATCAAGTCCAACCATAAACCCAGCAGTACAAATTCCAACACTAAGTCACGTCCCTCAGTGCCACAACACAGAAGAGATCCTATAGCCAGATCTCTGCTCCATCTTTCAGGAGACACAAAACAGAATATCACCAAAAACTTTTTGTCATCATTAGTATTGAAATGACGCTTTTTTTCTTCCTCCCTTCCTCTCTCTGCGATTTTTTGAACGTGGATCTTATAATTGAAAGCCAGTGGATTAAGCATAACACATCAAACTACTGTTAACACCCAGTCTCCCGCAAGGCTGAATCCTAACAACTCTGTTTTCTGCCTACAGTATGTGCAAGCAAGTGGAACCACCACATGCACTGCATGCTAAAGGCCACAGCCTTTGTCTTCTCCAAGTTCTGTCTATTTCAGAGGCTAACATGCTGCAATTAGTCTAATTAATGTGAAACAATGAGCTGTGTTACCACTTATCAAATTGATTGTTCCCCTATCAAAACAAAACAGGCTGGCTTTTTGATGTAATTTCAAGAGATGATTTGAAATGTCATGTTGCTGCAAGCCAATTACCTTATGACTGGAGTCACGGTCAACAGAATACATAATTAGCACGAGTTTGGGAAGGCTGCTTACTGCTAGTATGCTAATTAACTGTCTTTTGTCATAAAACAAAAAGGTTGTAGCTAGGGTTGTGAAATAGGTCTTTTTTATTTACATTTCTTTGTGCTTATCAACGTGAGGCATGACAATGCAAAAGAATGGAAAATTTTAATTCCACTACTTCAAATTAATAGTGAGCCCCAAGGTCAGGTGCAGCGATGGACTGCGAGCAGCGCTCAGCTCTGCCATCTGCAATGCACGGGCTGCACCCCCTGCCCAGGACAGGCCAAAACCAAGCACCCAGTGAGCCTCACACCAAAGAGCCACCGAGCAGCACCGAGGGAACAACTAATAGGCACGTGATGGGTTCCAGATGCTCCTTTCTGTAAAGGAGGAGAGGAGCAGCGACAGCCCAGTGTGCTGACTGCCATCCTGCCACACCTCTCGAAAAGCGCCCTCCAGAACGCTGGAAACACTGAACTATGAACAAGTGGCATTATTACTTCTGCTTCAGCGTGGTGCTCACGGAACGCTTAACAAGGGCGTGCAGATAGCAAACAAACCCTGCCTGTTAGTAAAAAGCTTCATAACTCAGCTACTGCCGCCTCCTCTCTGTCGCCTCATTTGTGTGATAAATTTTGCATTCCTCAGGCATTCGTTAAAGATCTGATCCTGCACGGCGCTGGGTGCCCTCTATACCTATAGGTTTCAGGGGAAGCTGAGGAGCTCATTACTTTGCAAGATAAAGATCTACCAGAAAGAATCCAAACTTAAAAGCTGGCTCTCAGCAGCTCCCACTCTGCCCTCCCTCATCCCAGCGCCGCTCCACGCGCCATCACACAAGGGAAACGGAGGGCAGAAATTAGCTTAGTGAATCATCGCTAATTCCTACCAATTTAAATTCTGGTTTTCTTTTTCCTGCCTATAATTCAGCACTTTATTTAAGGTTTTGCTTGGCCTGAGCAAGTCCCGAGAGCAAGGTCTGGAACTGCTGGAAGTTTTAATGATGTTGTTTCGCTAACAGCTGCTGACTTAGGAATCCTCCGATTTGTTGTAAAACGATTTTGTTTCTCTGTGCATGCTTGGTTTGAACCACTATAGAGATAATTTTCATGCTTCTTGATAGCCCTTAAAAGCAGAAGAGATGTGCAAATCACTCTCTTATAGAGAGGAAAAACTGAGTGTTCAAAACCTAGATCAAAAAGTTGTCAAGCTGGCCTTTTCTGAAGACTTCATTTAAATTTAAACCTAGTCTACTCCAGGTTTGCACAAAGGGTCCATAAAGTTTCAAGTCCAGAAATCACATCAAGTGGATCAGCCTTAAAATCATGATATGAAATCAGCAGGCATTCCTAAATTATTTTCCTGATTTCTCTTTCAATCCAAGTGTAATGGAAAAACTAAAAGTGTAATGAAATAAAGTATGCGTGCAGGAAGGCTACATTTTTATCTCAGACAATGAAACCTATAACGAACAGGAAAACACTAATTTCTTCTGGTGCTGTCATTTACTAGAATCAACATCATCCTTCCTGTCTTTATTCAGCAGAGAAAACAAAGCTAATCCCAATTTCTAAAGAGCTGGCTAATAAAGGAGTCAAGGGATCATTAGTCTAATTAACTCATTCCTGCTTTCAGTTTACATTTCATTATGCTATTACACTCTTTGAAATGTCAATTTTTAAATACCATAGAAAACTGTTTAACATATAGACATTATGTTCAACAAATCTAGAGACATATAGAACAGTTACTCAATATTAGTAACTTAATAGTATCCTGGTATGCAACTCAATATCTCCCAGCCAAAGCATTATTGTAAACTTCATTTATTGATATAAAAATCAGGGAAGTATTTCAATGACACTTGGCCCCTTGCTTAATGGCAGTGCTTTTTACTATCTGAGTATGTCATAATAGTCAGGTAGATGTCCTTGCATCTACTTTTGGTAATCAGACCATTTTATTCTGAACAAAAATAAATCAGGACATGAAGCTACAACTTCCTGCCAGGTTTCTTTTTTTCTTCTTTTTTATTGGGTGTCTTTCTATAGCTTAACATAATGAGTCACTTACTGCACTTTAAGTCAATTTTAAAATTGATTTAATGAATCATCAAGTCATTTACTGTCTTTTAAGTCAATTTTTAAATAAACACAACTTCTGTTGAATTGATGGTAAGTTCTGTAATCAGCTGTTTGGAAACAATCAACCTCAGTTAACAGCATAGGCTTTACTGCTATGCTTGCACAGGCAAGTACAAATTTCATAAAACAATTAAATAAATTGATGATATAGATGAAATATTGCATAATGATATGTGCATGCACACAAAAGCAAATAGGAAGGAAGCAAACCTGTAAGCACACACACACCAACAGGCATTTGTCTGTCTGTACCTCTGAACATCTCACATGCACTGGCTTCCTTCCCACTGGGAGCACCCAGCTCTTGCTTAGCATTCAACACAGTAAACCACTAAATGTACATAACACAACACAAGACTTGTCCCCACACATCTCCTGAACTGCTCACATGTTTAAATTAGACTAATATCACAAACTGTTGGACCACAGCCTGAAGGACAAAGACATTTTGCTAGTGTGCTTCTTCACACTGAAATACCCACAGAAGGTCAGGATGCTCAACCTACTAAGATGGGCATGACTGACACTATCCCCTTGGTATCCCCTTTCCTAAGCGACTCTTATGTACGTGAGAGCCTTTTCTGGGGTGTCTCAGATCCATCTAACCCCTTCTTAAAACCTCCTGATATCTATAGCAGAAAGCTCACTAGCTAATTCCCTGACTATTTTAATTTCAGAGATCTGGAATTTTATTTTCTACATAGCCAGGACCCTGCCGAGACCTCTACAGCACCTGTACAGCACCCTCAGATTGTGACAGTGTGCTGATATAAGTTCAGCTCTTCTGGGCTGCAGGTTCTACAGAAAGGATGAGAAGTTAGTTTCAATCTCCACCTGTTCCATTTATTGCAGGAAAAAAGTTGTTGCTGGTTCCTAGCAAACAGAATACGAGACTAGATATATGCCACTGGCTGAGGGAAACCACGCAGCTACTGTTTTTTGTAGCTGCCCTTGCACTGTGGAAGGAGCAAGGGTGCAGCTTTACACACAGGTTTGGAAAGTATGTCTGAGAATAGGGTCTTGCATTAGAAATCTCTCGCCTGGTGAGACACATGACTGCACCTCTAGGTGAGAGAGGGATTAGGAGATGTTTGTCAGAACTTGAAACTGAGGGGAAGTTTGAGCAGTGGCAACCATATGAACCATGGAATCTATGCAAAGTGTTTTTGGGATTCCAGATCAGCAGGAAGCAAGTAGTATGTTACCATTCTGCTTTTTGTCACCAGCAAATAATACACTTGAGGAAAAGAAGTAAAGGAAGACCATGAGTGCAATGTGTGAATAATTTTAATGGCTTAGCAAGGATTAAACTACATCCATTAATTAATGTAGTTTGAGAAAGCTAATGAAAAATAACACAGCTATCTGTCTAAAACATAATACATATATCTTTAATATCATCTCTGCTTTAGGATGATTGAATCCACATTGGAACTGTGGCTAACAAGGTACCCGATAATGCTCCTGGAATAAGAGGTGAGCATTAGCTCTCATTAATTCATGTTTTTAGTGCTTCTTGGCTCCATGGGCTGCTCTGAAGTGATCTAACAGGATGTGGCATGCCAGAATGCATCAAAACATGTTTGGAATTGTAAAAGCACACAGACCCCAAACAACTAAACTTCCCTGCAGCCCCTGGTATGGAGTTCAGCATTCCTGATCAGGCACTACCTCAGCTTTTTTATCAACATGTTATACCTCCCACTGCTTGGTCAATGAGTATTTTCTCTTGCCCGTTTTCTAAACTGGCCAAAGGAGGTCAATGCACCTTAATTTAAAAACAAAGGCACAGAATGATGCTTAAAGCTTTGACTTACTGGGATTTATTTTTTTTCCTTCTCTCCCCTCCCCCCCAATGTATTTTTACCTGATATCACCCAAATCTAGCACTGCTGAGAGAAGACCAGGGCCATTAGGAGATACACACAGTTACTTTAGCAAATCCCTTAAAAAGAAAAATAATTGGACTTGAAAGAAGCCTGAAACATTAGAGCAAAAGCGAGTACAAAAGAAGGAGCTGTGGCATTGTACGCCCCGTCTAACAAGGTATTGAGCACCGGAGCCCAGGGGACTCTTGGTACTCTCGCTGTGAAGATTAGACAAGAGCACTCGCGCAGGACACAGCAGGAATATGAAGGGACATGAAGTGAGCAATCCCAGCAGACAGCCTGTTGAAATGTCAGTCAGGCACTCTGCCTCCACCACCTTTCACAGAGCTAAACATCTCTTTATGTCAGAACAAATTGGGCAATCCTCAAATCTTTTTTTCCTCTCCCCTGACTTCAATGCGGCGCCGAGCGCAGGGAAGGAGCGCGGGAGGAGAGCGGTACAGACAGTTCACTTCAGTTCACATGAAAGCGCCCTGACACGCTACAAGGCTGAATACTGATATTGGCAACTCTTACAATCTTATCAGAGAGGCAGGAGCAGCAGCCGCCGCCGTGCTGCAGACCTTCCCCCTTCCCAATTACGCTGAGTGGCTGTTCCTTTCCCAAGCATCCTGCAACGTCCTTTGAAAGTAAACTCCTGGGCTTGATCAAAGGCCGTAAAAGCAAGCACGTCCTTTCTGTAGTTTTGAGCATATTTACTTCTGTCATCTTTTCTCTTGTTTTCACTCCCACCTTCCCTCGCTAGCCCATTAAGGAAGTCTAATTTTAACCAACATCTAGCACAGTGCTCAAATGCAAACTGGTGAGCAACCACAATACTATTTTAAATTATTTGCTTTCACTTACAAAATTATGTACAGGGTATTTGGTTGGGTTTTTTGACTAAAAATCATACACAGAAGTTATTTTTACAGGAGAACAACAATACAGACACCTTCCCACTGACTTCCTGTGAATATTAGAGAGTTCTTAGCATGACTGTATGGAAATACATGAATTAATGTGATTAATTTCTTTTCAATTTGATCCAACACATGAAAAAATACTTTAAAAATAAGCAGCCAATNAAAAAAAAAAAAAGACATATGAAATCAGAAAACTTAACTCAGCCAAGAGATGAAGAACTCCGTGAAACTGCCTCCAAGAACAGCAAGATTAAGTTGCTAACTCCAGACTTAGATTATAAAGTTGCCGGATAATAACCCTTCTCTTATAGTACCTGTATGAGCAAATCCAAAACAACAGAGACACTCCAAACACCATAAAAATCCCTCCCCTGACAAATAAACCCATGGTTTTAAAAAAAGGAAAGTGAATATTCAATAATACAAATAATTGGCCGCTGTCATACCTCACAAACTACTGTTTAGGCCAGAGCTTTATATCATTTGTACCAAATGATCAATTTCTAAGACTTCATTCTGGATAATATTTTCTAAAAGCTGTCTATCATATCTAGTATTAATTGATTATAGTTAAAAATCAGATACATTTCATTACAATTTTAAATTTCTGTTTATGATGTTCAGGCAGGTAAATGCCTGTGTGTATGAAAGAGACATTACCAGACCATTTACTGCCCATTACTGACAAGAAAAGAAGCCCATACTGGAACAAACAGAGTAGCATTTCTGGCATTTGTTAAAGGAAGAAAGGTTTATAAGAAAAAAGAAATACCACCGATTTTTACAGGTGTTTAATAAAGATAAGCTGAAAAAAGGGTTCCTATTTTAAGCTTGGTGATAGTTAAAAATGCATTCAAATATGTTCAAAAGCAATCCGAAGTCTCCTAAAAATGGGTGTTTAAAAGTACTCAAGAAAACAGTAAAAATGCAAATATTTGTCACATTATTGTAGGATATGGGACAAAAATGCTCATAAATTCAAAGAACCCTGCTGAGGCAAACTGCATTTCATTTAAATATGACATTATTTGGGAGTCATTAAAACAAAAATAATGTTTATCAGTTGCATTGTAAAGGTTACTGTGAGAAAACAGCCAAAGTTTGGCTGAACTCAAATGAGTGCTGAAAGGGACTGTGAGCAAAACACCCTTAATTTCAATTGTTGTAGCTGTGCCATAGGAAATAAAAAGACTAAATGCAATTGATGAGTCACTACTACAGAAATACTACAGTAAAAATAATGAGGGTGTATCAGTATTCTCAAGACTCTTGGTCTGATATTCTAATGTACTTCTTACAAAATTCAATGAGACAAATTTAAAAAAAAAAAAAAAGGGTGCCAATAGTGACTGTTGACTTTTCACTCAGAAATGTTTAAATCCCAATAAGAAAAGTATACAGCACCTTGTGATTGCTACAAAATACATAGAACAGCTGTCATCCCTCCATTCAAAGATCTTTCCTGAGTTTTTTATTAACAAACCCACGTAATGGGACACTTAGGCTACACAGGAGTAGGCTCATATGTTGGGTTTAATATTAAGAGACTAAATCTCATTATTAAAAGCATCCAACCTTACTGAAGAGAGATGGCTTCTGGCTCTAGCCATGAAGAGCCTTCTGCAATCCAAGTAAAAAATTTACATGGACTTGCACAAGTCTGTCTATACTCCCCAAAAACATAGTGAAATAATGCTAAAGGACCCCCCCAAACCCTAGAGTTGCCATTTTGAACCTTAAACCGGTCCCTGCAGTCATTCTGAACTATTAATTGCTGGTTATTTGTACATGGAAATCCAAGATGTAGATGCACACGATCCCTTGATTACGCAGACATTTAGTCAGTGGCTTTACTACTGTGAGTAGTTTCTGGTGAAACAATCAAATTAAGCGTCCCATTAAATATCTTATGTAGGTAAATCAGGTCTTAAAATTTGATCCATCTTGCATCTCCATCTCTTAGATTTGATTGTATTTGTGAAAATCAATCATGCACTTGCCTTAGTCCTGCCTTAATTCTGTCAATGAATTTAAACACATCACATACAGCACTTTTATGTGGTTTAAATTCAGCTATGAAGACCCATTATGGTTCTGAGTTAAAATAATTCCACACTGCACCCCCTCTAAAAGTGGCTTGCCTGGACTGCCCACGAACTGGTCTCACTTCTAATCCATTTTGTGTTTTTTGAGGAAAACATGTTCTGAAGGGAAAGGAAAATGGCTGGGATGTTACCATGCCTCTTACTACTTCTCATAGGCTGTGCTTAAATAGATGCTTATTTACAATGCCCTGCAACAGCCTATACCTAACACAGCTTCCTGAAGCTATTAAAAGTGGACACAATAACTGCAAGCAGAATTTGGCTTATTGTCTCCACAGATTTGTGCTAATATACCAGTGTCTCAAGACATCACTTCATTTTCATAACAAGGAGGAGATTTAATTTCTGCGGATTTCTATAAAAAGCAATTTGGAAACTTCTCAACAATGATATTGCTTCCCATAAATGCCAAATTGGTAGAAACATCATAAGAGGAAAAAACACAGCACACTGACAATATAATTTTTTCTAACTTAAGTACCAGCATTATTCAAAGACATTATAGTGCTAAGTATCCAAATAATTCATTCATTTTAAGGATCGAAAGCATAATATTATTTAGTTAAATTAAGCTCTTGCTTTCCCAAATCCCTCTTTTCCACTTAAACTGAGGGAATAAAGGCAACTGAAAACACATCTGTGTGCAAGGCTTTTCAGTCTTCAGGGGTTGTTCTGTTCTGGTTGGGGCGTGCACTTCCCTTTGTGCTGATTACCAAAACCCAAAAGTAACTGAAATAATAACTGTAAATCCCTGCTTTCAATGATAAAATAAGCCTCCAGTATCATCTCATTGTCACCTTCTACTACTTGCAGGAAGGAGGGAAATAATAATTTACCTCTAACT
The DNA here is from genome assembly GCA_013396955.1 of Regulus satrapa. Classification (NCBI taxonomy): domain Eukaryota; kingdom Metazoa; phylum Chordata; class Aves; order Passeriformes; family Regulidae; genus Regulus; species Regulus satrapa. The sequence continues at coordinate 430,368 of VWZN01011593.1, read as the reverse complement.
TACTGGTACTGCTGTAATACAGTCTCTCCAGCTAAAAAGGAATTGTAACAACTGATAGTGACTGTTTAAAAGGATATCAAAGATCAAAATTTCTGACTATGGTAGCTTGGGGTGGGGGGCAGATAGCCTGGTTTTAAGCATAACCTATTAATAGAAGAACATCAGGACTTTGTGGTCATTTAACATGCCCTATAAATGAAGACTTGATAACAGTTATTGATCTCAGTTTTCCTGGAAGAGAATCCCTGGGCTCAGCAGTGAGCAGTTTTGCTTCTCTTAGTTCATAAATACAAGAATAGGGCTATTGCTCAAATGCCACCCTAACTGCCGAAAATGAAATAAAAGTAAATTTCAGTGCAGTGTGGAAAGCAATACAGGTGTATTTCCACAGGGTTTTTTTTAGTAGATAGCCCAAGGTTAATATAATCTCAAATTTTCTTATGGGAAATACAGAATTGCCAGAGCTGACCCCTGCTATAATTTGAAAATATTTTCTTCATGAAAGCCTACTCAAACCACAGAAGTATATAAGTTACTGTCCTTATTTATTTATTGATCTTCCTTGTGCTACCATGGAACTGGAATACCTCTGTACATTAATGAATTCAGCCTAGCAACACATAAGATGGGACTATTCTGCTGCCCAGGCAAGAAGCTGAGCCAGGGAATAGGAAGTGTTGGGTTGTTGTACCTGCAACACAGCTGTGTCATAAGAAACAGCTGGAAAGGCCCATTGTCTCTCCCGTGTTACTCCTTTGTCATCCAAGGCTTATCCCCCCATTTTCCTTCTTCCTAGCTATTTCTCCCTAAAACTCCTCTATAGGCTCATCAAATCAAAAGCTGATTTCTAAAACTTTATGTGGAGCTGCCAGAAGCACCTCCAACACTGAAAATATATTATCACAGGATTTAAACAGAGAAACTGAATCCCCTCCCTCTTTCCACCTTCCCTTCCCCAAAATGAGAAAAACGATCTCTCCATCTCCAGACCCCTAGGTCAGATTAAACCTTGATGTCGAAGGAGAGACCTAGAAAGAGGCGCACATCCCTTCCAATAAGGATTTAAGGAGAAGCTGCATGAGTAGATGAACTGTTGAACTCAGTCCTCTGTCTTAAAAATACATTTCATTGGGATTGTTAATGCACGATATAAGTACCCAAAAGATGCAACAGAATTCTGAAATATGAATTAAGGACGTATTGCCATCTCCAGCAAAATAATAAAAGTAGAGAGATTAAGAGGCAAGCATATCTTTTTGAATTGTGGAATAGGTTTATAGGTCTTCTAATAACAACTTTTACTCAAACCTTACATAAATAGGCTTATATGATACAAATATTATGTGGGCTATGTGGAAACTACAAGGTCCCTAATCATGTTTAGGGATTACTTGACAGAACAGAGACATTTCATTCCTATTGGACCTAGGGATTACAGCAAAGAAACATCTAATATTCCATTTTTTAATTTCATGCATTTTTTATTTACTTTTAATGATGCTGTATATATTCATCATCCTGAAATATTAAAACAGTATGAAAAAAGTAATAAATTGGTGGAAAATTTAGGGAATGGGAATGCAACAGCACGCAAATCATACACTATCAAGTGCTTGATACACATTTAAAATTACTGTCTAGTACAGCAAAGCCAAATTCCTGGCAGATTTCTGAAGCGCAAAGTCACAATAAGAAGATCAGCAGAACAGACTGAAATAATAGAATATTCATCCCCCTAATCCATATGCAATTCTTTAGGGCTTTTTTTTAACAATGCATATGAGGTCTGACTGTATTCAGGATTTAAATAAGTTGTCTCTCTCTCTCTCTCTCTCACACACACACACACTCTGTATTTCTATATAAAAAAAAAGTATATACAGTTATCATTTCTGCTCTACTGCACCCACATTGACAAGGTTAGCACATCTCCTCACACCTCAGATGAAACAATAGCATTTTAAACAACAAAAGTGTTAAAAGAAATACATTTATTCATACCATTGAAACCTCCTGCAACAGCTGTGTTGAAAGGAAGGGGTCCAGTTGCCTGGAAAAGGGATTTTTATTTTTTTTTTTTAAGTATTTTTAACTCTTTCCTACATGATTTGGAATAATTACTGGTTCATTTAAGGCAAGATCACATGGAGTTCCCGGCAATAAAATTTTAAAAACTGTATTAATTCTTTGAGATCATGCCTTTCCTTTCAGACAGACGTAATTTTAGATCTGGTATTGTATAAAGGGACAGAGACCTAGAGACAAGTAAATCATCACTCAAAAGACAAATGCTGATAATAAGGATGGTCCGTGCACAAAATGTGCTTGAGGATGGGAGATGGGGAGGTGGAGTATTACTTTCAACCAGTGCAAGGGCACAACTGAGCTATAGATGGTCCTCCAAACAGGAGAGTATGAAGAAATTAATTCCCTATCATACAGACATGCAATGCCTGATCCTTAGATCAAGCAGGTTTCTCAGAGGTTTTACTTTCAAATTAGGCTGCGGAATATCACCACCCCAGACTCATTTTCTAACTGATATAAAATGAAGATATAAAATGAATGTCCCAAACATAAGAGATTTGCACCAGTAATGTATGTGTGGAGTTGCTAAATAAAGGTGCCCACATGTGATAATTATGATGGCTGCATGCAGAAAGCGGCTTTCACAGCCATCAGGACAGCTCTTGTCACAACTCTGTTAGTGCAGCAAGGAAGGAGCGCTAGGACAGGTGATGGTACATGAAAAGCCATCTGGTAAGTGAGAAAGAGCAGCCACATCCTGTCAAAACCTGAATACCCAAATGTAGCCACAGGCTATTTGTAGTAACAGGTCTCACGAGAAATGGCCTGGGGTGCAGATTGCTGCCGAGCATTTACCAGGACTTTGGGTTACTACCTGGTGTGGCCATGCTGGTCCAACCTCTCCAAATCATGCTCGTGTGTTATTAGCCTGACCGTGGTATCAGTTGACATTGCTATTCACATTGCAAGGTTACCTTTAATTCACCACAGGCTAAACAAGCAACATAAAAACATATTTAATGAAAGATTTTCTTTTTGCAGAGGAATCTGCTTGTTTACAGGTATCTAATTATTACTGATAGACCTCGGGGGCAGTGGGAAGAACCCCTAAGCATACAGAAAACAGCAGAAATGAACCCACAACAGGGCTAGAATTCATCCATTCAATGTGTATGTTTTGCAGGCAAATAAGCAAAAGAAGAAGCGCTCTTAGATATTATTGGTTCTGTACTAATGAGAAAAGTGTAAAGCTATACAAGGAAATAAAAGACAAATTAACATAAAACTTCTGCTAGAAAATATGACCAGGATCTATGTTAAAAAACAGGATCTAATAATGCACACTGAAGTTAGGAGAGAAAGCCTGATAGACACCCTGCAGAGCTGCACTGGACCGAATCTGAAAAGCACAGGTGGCAGCAGCTTTGATGCAAATGTAGCACATTTAGAAAAGACAGGGCAATTAAGTAAAAGTATGAAGTACCTTCTCATTTTGGGGGGAGAGTAAAACAAGCCACAGAAGAAAGCTGGGATTTATTGAAGAGGAATACAGATCATCCAGTGAAAATTAGGGTATGCCTGAAATACATCAGTGCTACTCCATCTTTTGCCATCCTTTATTTTACAGGACATAACAGAGATCTATATGAGTTTCTATTTTAGTGAAGACAACAACAGTTTGTGACAGGGAAAGCAGGAAAAGAGCAGCAAAGCTTTTGCCCAAATTCTAAACTTTGTTCCAAAGCAGAGAGCTGTTAAACCTTTTCTGCAAATGTTTGTAAATACAGTAAGCACTTTTTAATGTGCACAAAGAATATTTGGTTTCTTTGTACAGATTCAGAGAAGTCGATCAGCCACATTCTTCAGAAAGCTTCTAAGCAAGCAATGCAAGACATATATTTGGAATATGAAAGTTTAATCCTACTCATTAAAACATGACAAACTTATAATTAATTGAGAATGAAGTCAATAATGAGAACATCCTTCAATGTAATGATGTTGGTACTATCAGCTTGCAATATGGGAATACGCTGTAGAAAGTGAAGCACAATACGGAAAAATTACAAGTCAGTTTAAAAAAAGAACAGCTTGAAAGTTTTGCCTTGAGTAGAATCTTTAAAACACAAATTTTAAATCCTCAGAAGTTACATTTTTCCAGTCTTTAAATGAGATAATACATTATGTTGTTTTCCTGTGATGAGGAATAATTCAAGGTCTTACATTGTCTGATTAATCTCTCAACCAATATTTAGAAAAGGTTTCTCTTTGAGCTAATCAAACTTGACAAAAGCAATCTTCAAACTATGCCACATTCACTGATTTGTAAGATCTCTCAAACTTGTGTTTTATTAAATGCAGTTTAAATTAGCAACAGCTCTAAATTCACCGGCTTATGACACCCCCTGGTTCCTACTAACAGTATATAAGGTAGGCAAAAAGACTGCACAAGCAGATTAAAATTATTAGGACAAGCTGGTTGTTTGCTTTTTGGGTTTTTTTTTAAGGATGCAGTTTTAGTTTCAAGATAGCACTCCCTATTGCTCGCACTACATTGCATTTTGGGGGATAGTTGCTGATGGCATTCAGTTTACTTTTTCTGGAGATAACTGCCCCGATCTTGTTGGATAAGGCCTCCCCAGTGATCCCTCCAAGTACTGCTTATTTCTTTATCCACAGAAAGAGGCTAAACTTCAACGTACAATCTTAAGACATTCATTGGCTTTCAGTATCAAACAGTATCATTAGATTAAAGGACAACACCCTGAAGAGTACTGTTTTGATGAGAACAACTAGTGAGAAAGCACTACAACACTGCCAGGAAGGGATCACTATGGGGAAGAGCATAAACACCATCCCAGCCTTCACCTTCACTAACAGTGTTGGTAGTTTCCCTTCTTTCTGTGAGGGGCCATATGTGTGCAAACAGGATTTTCCCATGGTTTGAGAATGTGTTTAAATTTGGTTGCCTGACTCTGAGCACTAAAAGAGATTCCTGAGTTAGTACAGCTAAGCAGGAGGGGAAAAAACTATGGGAGAGATCTAAGTATTAATTCCCTACTGCAAATGTTCCAAGAGGAAATCAGACCTCCAGCTCATTCTTCCTCTCAAGTCACACTTAAGGTCTGGATAAATAAGTTTCTGAGCTACTGACTCCCCTCTATTTCCTCCTCATGATTACGTGAAACCAAGAAACTGCATTTCTGGCAATGTCTATGATAAAATAACACAATGCTCCATTAACAAAGCCTCACGTGTGTTAGAAGTTGCTAGTGCAAATCTTTTTGGGACTCGAGGAAGGATATTCAAATATTGGGTAACACACTCTGACTGGGAAGACTATCAATAGAGTTTCTCAATTTGTTTATATAAATGGGCCAACACTTTTAAAAGCACTTCAGAGCACTTAACTAAAGCAAACATGCACTTGAACTTTAAATATCTAGCAAGAGAAGTCATTGACAAGTATGACTTGACTTAGTAAATTCTAATATCTTTGCAACCTTTCATTCATACAGTCTCTTCACGAAGAGAAGCACCAGGCTTCCCTTCTCAACTTCAGCTCTGCTCTAAGATACAGAACAGGTGGGTTGAGGAACAGCCTAGTCCCCTTTTAGTTCTGTTTGTTAAGGCAAACAGCTTTGCTTCTTCCTGTACAGGGATCCTAGGTACATAAGAGTACTTAGAATAAGTTTTCAAAATTAGAAAGCTGCTTTATATCTCTTATTTGGCCCTTAAAGTAGGATTACTTCATCTTATAAACTTCGTTTTTCTTGATATCCATGGTAGCTAAGCCTTGATTTGGGAACATAACATTTACCAAACACCACCCCACTAATTCCCAGGTCTGGGAATAAGTTTCTATATACTCAGGATTAGGGTGCCTTTGGTAAGTGGTCTCATCATGGTGCCAGTGTCACGTGCATTTTTTTTTATATCTTCATATTTATAAACACACCTCTTCCTAGCTACTAACCACAGAAAATTCCTGACCAAATTAGTGTGATCACATACTCTTCTCTGCTGACAAACCAAATTAATAAGACAAAAGATTATTCTGGAGTTTTGGACAGTTTGGGGCTTTTTGGTTTTTTTGAAACTAATGGTTAGCTAAAGTACTAAGGTGGCCCCTAGAAACAAGTGAGTGGTGTTTAAAGAAGTATTTCTGGTCAGTAGCAGGTAAATCTCATTCCCTAAAGTCCTGCAACACACCTCAATTTTTATTTCTCTCTGAATGTGTTTCGCACACAGTCTGCATAATGTGGCAGAAAAGAGGTGGCAGAAAGAAACCTTTACTTTAACCTGGTCTTCACTATCTTAGAAAAAGGAAATAAAGTATTTTTAAGCTATATTCTGGAGCTCAATGGCCACATTGGGATTTTAGTTTGCTGGTTTTAGGGGACATGCAGTATGTTCTCCAACTGGCTGCTTTTTGCAATATTTAGGTAGGAAAAATCCCCACAATAAACCCCAGTTGATACAGTTAAAAATATTAACTACTCAGTGCTAAAGCCTCAAAAAATGCACAGTTCTGAAAAGATATAGTTTTGAAAACTCTTTAAAATAACATGCAAGTCATAATTGGGTTTTAATGTATAAAATGGCCCAGTAATTTAAATGTTTGGAAAAGAAAACAGTCTTTCCTAGAGTTTATGAAGTGATAAGTCTATTTCTTAGAATGATTAACTACGCAACCTGATTTTGAACATGAGCATCTCCTAGCATATGCTCTCCACAGCTGACACCATGAGAGCATACAGTTTTACCAAATTAATATTCCAGGACCCAATTCTGGTATTAAACTCCCATTCCACACCTCCCTGCCTTGAGTGAGTGCCTTGGTTTCTGCAGAAGTAGTTTTACTTCTTATTCTTAAATGAAATCAGGATTAAGCTCTGCTCCTCATGCATTTGGGTCCACAGAGTGACAGATTTGTATGTACAGGATGCATATCGTGATATTTCCACTACAAAAAAACCACAAAAAACCAAAAAAAACCCAAACAAACAAAAAAAACAAAACCCAAAAAACAACAACAAAAAACCTAATAAACCAAAAGATAACCCCAAACCCAGAAAATGAATGACATTCAAGGATAATACAATACTCATTCACTTATAGAAAATTTTCAAATGTGGGAAATGCATATTTAAAAAACAGATTAAATACAGCCAGAACAGCACAAAGAATGCTTTTGGAGAAGAATTCCCCAAATAACATCTGATTTTAGAACAGTGATAAAACAAGGCTATGATAAAAGAAAATGTAATTCAGTTTTTAGCTCACTGCAAATAAGTAACAAGATCTAATAATTTAGAAAGTTCTTAAAGAGCCCATGGCTTTGGTAGAAAATGATTAAATGCTGTGTTGAAATTAAAGAATAGAAGAATAAACTTAGACAAGATGACCTGAGAGAGAAAAGGAGACAAAAGCAGTGAAAAGAAACAGACCCAGGGAAAGTACTACTTTATTCTAATAATAGATTCATCAACACAATATCTGTATGCACTAACACCTAATCTGAGCATCCTGAATTCTGATCCTGATTTCCTGAGATGGCAACTACAATATTTAAAAAAAACAAAAACAAAACCAAAAAAACTTAAATTGCTCATTACTAGATTAGAATAGAATAGAAAATAGAATAGAAAATTGATTTGCATGAGAAAAATGCAGAGTTAAGATTCCCATTTCATTTACGAATATTAAGATCCTAAAATAAAGTCTGAAAATAAGTCCTAACTCCCAGGCTAACACTTCCCTCCTGTAGGTGACAGCATCATTGCCCCTGGGAAATGCCATATATGGTGGCCACAGGGAACAGAATGTTTGTGGGAGCCCAGAAAACCTGAACAAGGGCTCAAGAGATGAGTGTGAGAACTTGCAATTCTATCTGCTATTCAAAGACAAACAGAAACACCCAAGTGGGAAACACCATCAACAGCAAAAGGCCTGACTTTACTCACGCCCACCTGAGCAAAAGCTGTGGGCATGCTCAACTTCTCTATTTCTCAGTAGCTTTCCTACCTTCAGCAAAACTTGCTGGTGGACATGGCCAGCTACTTTGTTCATTTTTAAGTATGTAAATGTAAAACTAATTAAAGACATGGCATGAATAATTGACATGAGTTTACCCTGGTGCAGAAGCCAATTGCCAGAGTAATCCAAAGTGGTGCATGTTGGGCACAAGATGATGGTTGATACCCTGCATTCAGCACAATTCAAACTGCTTACTGGTTTTAGGTTTTAAATTGCTTACCAATTTAGTTATATTTGAGTTGGGTTTTTTGGGGGGATGGGGGGTGAGAGAGGGTAGTGGATGATATTAAATTTAATAGAAACAAATCACCAAGGTATTAGAAAAACAGCAGTTAATTTTCCTGCTGCTCTAGAGAATAGCTCAGGAATATAAATTTTAGCTTTCCCATACCTAGAGCTCTGAGCTAAACATTAGGTTGCCTAAATTGTCTTCATCCCCTGAACATTAGATGTGAGAACTCTTAATTTTGTGATCTAGCACTTTAAGCAGATTTGGTTATATAGTTAAGAATCATCTTAATGCTCCTCAAATCTATTCTGAAGTACAAGACAACCCTTCATTTTGAAGGTAAGAGTCGGTCAACTTCTAGGACCTTCAGGCACTAACCCCTCTCTTATCCATAAACGTCTAATGTGTTTCCCTTTTAAACTTACTGAATGCTTACAGTGGCCAAAACACATTTTTTAACATCACTAAAATGCTGTCTCTGACAACCCCGGGACTCTAGCAAAGTTCAAGAGCAGGACCAAAATTTAAAAGGTTGTTTTAAAGATTAAGCCTAAGCCCTTGCTGCACCTGAAGGGACACACTTCAGGAGGCAAACACCCCTCCCCACTGCTGGCTGCGGTGTCCCACCCCCCGGCAGCTGCGGCGTGCTCGTTCCACCAGACAAATCGCAGAGGAGAGGGAGCGAACCCCCTTCATGGACTCACCATCCTTTTCTAGTCACATTCACTACGCATTGCATTAGAAAATCGTAACGGTGTTAAAATATTTTGGCAGGATTTGTTATGGCCAGATCACTCACTTCCTTTGGGACACACAAAGCCTCCTCTGGCAATGAAACAGCCCAAATGTCAGCAAATCCTATAGAACAGAAAACGGTCTGTCAATGTAAAGCCTAAATGAATCTCCAGTTAAGCAAAACAAAACAAAATTGTATAACGTAAAAACATACAGAAAAAAGACACAACCTAGAAATACTCACTTTTTATTAAGGTTTCTTTTTTAATTTCCCCACCCTCCAGAAACTTTTGAACAGCATTACAATGAATTCATCACAAGGTGCTATTAGAGCACAAGCTCCCTCCAAGTGTTACCAATTCACGGACAGATTAGAGGGCACATTAATAACATAGTTAATATGAAGTGTTTAGAGCCTTTACGTCGGTGACAAATACGACTCAGCCAAATTTCCTGACCATTGAGGCCACGGAGGAACAATTTGGTAGATTTCATCAACAGTTCTAATTATGTTCCTGTCAAGTCGAGAACAAAGTAATCCATAACTGGGGGGCTGCTCGGAGACAGTGCCACGTGAGAGTAATTTATGCCCAGGGCCCTCGCTGTAGTTAGTGTGCACAACGCTTGACTAACAAGTGGGTTCAAAAAAAGGAATTTATTAGGGAAAACACAGCTCTCCAGCTCCGAGCAGCTCATCAGGTGCAGGCTTAGCGGGAGTTACGTGGCAAAGTCGTCTTGTTCATAAAAGCATCTAAAGTCCACACCGGCCTCAGTGGGTTTTAAACTATAGAATTTAAACCCAAAAAAACAACTGGAGCTAGGTAAGCCCACTGTCAAGGCCAGGGTGCAACCCAGCCCCCTTTAAAATCATCTCGGTCCTTGGGACAGTGGCAATACCACCTTAGAGGCCAAGTGGTACAAACGCCCTTTTGCAATCCTATAAATACCACACTAATTGAAAAATGCAAAGAGATTATTATTAACAGTAAACTAAAATGTCACAATACACGATGTGTTTCTTACCACAGCCCGACTGGGAAACAGGCTGAGAAAAGGAAAGGGAGGGGAGGAAGGTAAATGGGGGAGAAGCTGTCATGTAATTTTGAGTCATTTTCCACTGTGCTCTATATTGGGATACAGCTTCTATCCTTTCAAACAGGATCATTTTATACATGACACTCTTGCTGCACTTCACAAAAAAGCAAGAATGTCTCCCTAGCGCTCAAAGTGCAAAGCCTGGCAGCGGTCATTCAGGATCAGTTACTTGCATATGCAGTGAGATGTTAGAGAAAGTAAAACGATGCATTCCAAATGTATTTAAGAACATTTTCTGTAAACAGAGGGTAAAATAATGTTAGCAAAAAATTAGATTAATGAGAGAAACACAAAACACTGAATGGGTTTTAAAGCATAGTTTTCTGATGATAGCTGTGGGCACACAGTACTGTCAGCAGTTATAGGACTTTATTTAGCACACATTTGGTCCACAGCATTTAGTGGACCGAATACCAGCTTGGATAAAGGGAGTGGTCAGACCAGGGACCCATTTCAGACTGATTTGCTGTACAGCCCCAAGAAGGCTGATTTCTTCACCCACATTTCCCACTGCTAGAATGGGTACAGGTATGCAGATTTGTATGACATACCTTGTCAATGGATTTTTGACTATAAAAATGTTACTGGCTTCACTAAACTATTGGTTTTGGTTACATTTTAAATTACTAGTTGACCACTGGCACAGAAGAAATGCAGAACACAGCAGCAGTTCAAAACTCTCAGTTTCAAAATCTACTACAGCTTATTTTCCAGATTTGCTTGAACCTGTAAATTCTCTGACATCAAGCACCACTCCCAGCACCTACTCAATGGGACAGGATTAGTCTCATATGGCTGAAGCTTCACTGATTCATTATTACTTGCTCCCAAGGAAGAAAATAATACATTTTAAAAACACTGGTGCCGAAGCAAAGAGGAAAGAGAAAAATGCAGTCACATTCTGCAGATGTGAAAAGAAAAAACCTCTCTGCAAGTCAGAGAGACAGAAATTCAGAAGCCAAGCAATGCCTGGACGTTCTAATTCCCCGACTCGTGATTCAGTCACAAGACATGCTTCCTTTCCTGGTGAAATGTCATGGTGCTGCATGCTTCTGTTACAGAACACATCGTAACCAAGTGTAGCAAAAGCATGATGATCCCATTAAGTATCTAACATCTAATACCTTGTGAAAACTAATTTAGTGCTTTATCAAATCTCTAGTTTGTATGTAGAGCATAAACTGGCTACATTTGCTAATAGGGCAGATTGACCCGTCCCATATATTATCAAACCACATCAAAGTCTGCTGGAGGACGTAGCCTTAGCTACTTATTATCCCTTGCATTAACTCTCTCACTAGCTACTCAACCAATATATTTTCCTGTAATACATCTGTCACGACTTTGCAGGGAAATCAGCAATTCTGAACAGTGCAGCAGTTAGATAACAGGACTAAACCCATCATGGTCGCCTGGCTTTCCAATCTACTGCTAATTGGCATGGACAGAAGCCCTTAGAGCTGGGCTTGCACAACAGCACGCCTCTGCTGGGCCCCAGAGATTCGGCCTCTTAGATTTGTATTTTTAGAGCTTGAGTCATTCACATGATTTTTTCATGATTTATTACATGCAAGGGAAATAAAGTTGGATATCAACCCCTTCAAATTTAAAAGATTTCTTTTTTTCTTTCTTTTGGCAGAAAAAGATTGCATTTTGCAAGAGAACACGTGGCTTAGCAATCAGGGGAAAAAAAAGACAGAATATTAGTAACAATAACGTTAGCAATATCAGATACAATGAGAACATCTTTCTTGGCTGTATGCTATGCAATCATATTCCCACGTGTTTATTTAAGGTCTTACTTGTGACACTGTATAATGAATTATATATCTGAAGCCATGTTTCTGTCTGGGTACTTGCATATATGACTAATAGACAATTTGGATGGTTGCTTTGTTTTAAATTAACAATTGCTATTATTTTCTGATAGATAGTATTTGTCTTTGGACTTGAAAACCATGGGCTATTATACATGGCCTTTCTGAACATTTGACTACCTGTCATCACTGGGACACAGGTGTTACAGGTAGAATATGAAAAAGAAACTAATATAACAAAATATTCCCTCTTCAAACAGAAATCCACTCAGTGGAAATAAGATTCTTTCACTTTGCATATGTGATTGTATGTAGCTCTGAAATATAATTATGTCCATCATACAACCCTAGTTGCTCACATTTAATCTGATATTTATTTTCTATTTTACGGCTTCTTAGGCACTGTCATCTGCTTTTCCCTTATAACTTCTGTCCCCTCATGTCTTTAAACACTAGCGGAAACAAGTAAAAGGCATTTAGGGGGGCATGTGGCGGTATTATTACGTGGTTTGTATACTGTCTTGGTGATCCCTGATCCCATTGTTGATGGATCATTTTTAATCCACAGAATATTAAAAACTGCTTACAGCCCAGCTGTGGTTTAGTATGACCAATAACAGCAGGCCTCTATAGTAGTTTTTCTACAGAGTAAACTTCTAACAAGTAAACTTTCAGCCAGGGGGAATAAATTAGACAACAACAAGGCAGGCAGTGAGTTAAAACATCAAAATTCTCTGTTACTGAATTGAACTACAAATCTTTGGAGCTTCATGCCCCCCTTTCCTTTCCCTCTATATTTTTCTTCTTCTGTTTTTATGTTGAAATCACAGGAACTACGCAGCCTAGCAAGGCTGTAATCACCCAGCGGGAACCTGGCACAAGCACAATGCAACCACCAGCCAGGCAGCAGGAAACTGAAGGAAATCTCTCTCTCCCTCCCCCCCAGGTTTCTTAAAAGGGGCTCGGCGTGAATGAATCTTCCCGGTAGCCACCAACAATTTCTTATTCCTTCCGAGCAATCATCAATTTCAGCATCAAGTGGTTTAGTGGCTCTACAACTGGTAGTGGCAGTGGAGTAAGCGCAGCATGCAAACGTTTTGGCTAATTTAAAACCCTTGTGCTGCCGAATCAAACATGACAAGACAACAGTAAAAAGAGAGGCTATTATCCCAAATGAGAGTCGGCGGATGGCTGAAATTGGCTTGAGTGGCAGAGACAAAAGAGGTGGAAGGAGCAGGCACAACCAGGCATGATAATAGCAGATGCAGCATGCACTTTCTCCCCCACCCCCAGTGCATTCACATGTATCTCACCTGGATGAAAAAAAACAACATTTCTGAGTTTCATGGCCAGGCAGAAAAAATACACTTAAGAAGCTTCCAAATAACTTTATACCTGGTAAAGCATCTGCCCCATGGATATGGTATGATACTTAAGAGACTCCACCCTTTCCATAGGAATCCTAACACTCCAAAGACAAAACGTGTCATTTCCTACCTAAATTCATGCCCTGCTGCCGCAAGTTCATTCCCATGAGTTGAGAAACAACTAAGTTAGGACAGAATAACTTCAAAATGGGAATAATCTATGGCGTGGCTACCAGTGAATAGCTGCTACACGTGAGCTCACAAAGAGCCCAGACCTCAAAGAGCTGCTGGGGAGGAAACGTGGAGGGCAGAGAAATTAATTTTGCAAGGCAATTGGGAGACCACAAGCATTCTCACAATGTTGAGAGCCATGAACCCTGGTGATGGCTTGCAGCTCACAGAATGATGACCTGTGGGATCACTGGAGAGCAAGCAAGTTGTCTTTTGCAAGATTAACAATTTAAAAGTGCTGAAATTAATTTTGTTTAATAGCTGTGGGTGCAGACTCCTTACAAAGTAGGTTGCAAGGTCAGCAAGCCTCCTAAAGCCTTTTAAAATGCAGCTTTTTATAGGGACAGTAGATTTAGGGTGGCTTAGGGCTTAAAGATCTAAAAAGCAAAAGAAGGGTAAGAGGTCATTTCCTACCACTTCCAAATCTTGGGTGAAGACATGTTCTCTGTTTTGCTTCTCACTTATTGGCATACACTTATTGGTATATTCAAAGCTACTTGAGGCAGTATGGGTTTCTTAGGGTAGGCAAAGTGAAAAAAAGACATTAAAATCAACCATGAGACTGCCCCATTAAGATCAACCAGCACATAGCAGGCTCATCAGACTCATACTGGAACATGCCCACCCAGGTTGCAAAAAAGCAGAGGGAGACAAGAAAATAAATCTGGGAGATGAGAACATAAATCTAGGAGACTGAGAGACTGGGAGGGGAAAGGCAAGGGCAGGGGGAGTGCTCACACCCTTGCCATCATTCAGAAGTAGCTCACCTGTGATTCACATCTGCCTCCTTATACGAGATCATTACACTCTAAATTACTGTACTGTACAGAGTGTTTCAAGGAACAGCTGGGCTCAACACTAAAACCAAAACCAACCATTTAAAGGAATGTGCTCAGCTTCACACCCCAGTACATGTGAGCTATCGCTCACAACATAGCAGAATCTGCTGATTAGTGCTCCCATCTAGGACATTTTTCTTCTACATTCTTGCCAACAGCATTCAACTAATTGCACAGGTAAAGTTCATAGCATATGTCAGTCTAGGAAATAGAAACAGGGAATGAGTTTTGCACCACCGTGTAAGATGGTCTGTATTTGCTGAAATTATTGCCTGGACAAGTATTTGTATCGCGTGCAGATGGACCCATGTGAAAGGTGGACTTTGTGAACTTAAAGGGAAGTCCGGCCTCGAAAAAGCATGCAATCCAATTCAAAGAAACATTTTGTAGGTAGAGAAACCCACGTGGTCTCGCAAACATATTCAGGGAACTAAGAACCCCAGGGAAGGACATGATCACAATGGATACAGCACATTAGTTCGTTTCATCCTGCCCTCTTCTTTTAAATCTTTTCCCCCCATAATATGAAGGAAACATGTGGCTAAGGTTTCAAAGAAAAAAAACAAACAAAAAACCAGTAACATGCCAAGCATCAGGCATACCAGTTGTTCCTAGACAGCCCACCCTGGGGACAGGTAAGTGTCACCCAACAGAGAAACCTGCTTCACCCAGCCACACAGACAAGCAGAAACACTCCAGCCTTTGCAGCATGTTTTCCTGCATAATAAAACTTCACTGCTGTGGTCCTGCAGACAGAGGGGCCCCTTCCCTGGCAATGAGGTAACTGATGGTCATTAGGGAGGATAGAATTAATTCTGCTGCAAGCCTGGCGCTGACAGTGGCCAAAGCGAATACACCAACCATTTTTCTCAGCCTCTTCCACAGGGAGATGGAACAAAAGAAAGGAGCCCTGGGGAAATACTGAAGGCATTACAAGAAAATAATTTTAGATGCATATGAGTACTGCCACCAAATACTGCGCTTTCAGGCTGACATATGCTAGTGCATGTGGTGTTTATTTCGTTTTCTTGTCTCAAAGTTGAATTCATATCCTCACACAATACTCTGAGAAAAGTCCAGTTCACAGTTCAGCAAGGAACTGCTTAAAAGGCAAGCCTGATACAGGTCCTTAGGGCACCTCATTCATCCTGCACTTGGATGGCATTATCCACCAAGGGACCCCATTAGGAAGGAAGGGCAAACTGAAATCCTAACCAAAGCAGCCTGAAACAGCACCGGCATACTGGTGTAGCAGCGATGGATGAGCCTCCATTTGTCTTCAAAGCATGAGAAGCCAATATATCTTCTTCAGAGCAAACTCAACTTTACTTTCCAACCTTGTAGTGTACTTAAAGCTAAAATGTGTATCATCTTTCTATCAGTGGTTAAGGCAGCAGAGAAGTGTCACCCAAGATTCCAATTAAACAGATTGGAAGTGACGCACTTCCAGTGCAACTCCGTGCAGCAAAACACCCTGTGATGCACTGTTTAAAATCAATTGTCCAGGAAGGCATTACCAGGAGCTACAAACAGTTTGCTTTCTCCTTTGCACAATGCAGTAAACCAGAAGCATCTTACGCTAGTACAAAGCTTGCTGGAAAACACAGTTGCTGTAGGAACACTATCAATACCAGAGGTATCACAGATCCTACTCTCCCTGCAGAAGGTTAGGCGCTTCCAAGCAGGAAGAAACAATATGTTTGTTCTGTGGCCAAAGTAATTATAGACTTGCCTATATTGCTTTATATTTCTCTTTTCATAAAAGAGCTTTGTATTGGTGTTGAACAAGCTGAGTTATGAGACTGGAAGTCTCCAACCTAAACTTAGGTCTGGCAGAAGTAGAAAGAGCTTCACTCACTTCAGGAAAGGTGATTCTATGTTTGCCAGGACTGAACATGGCCAAATATTCAACATTGCCCATTAAAATATTTAAGCTTAAACAGTTGTAATTCCCTCATGGATAATATATGAAAATATATATCTTCAGACTTCCCTTCACATGTTAATGTAGAAATGATATAATATTGCAGGAGGAACTCACATTCTTCTTCCATGGGGGCAATTCTAAGGAGAACACAGATTCAAACACTAACATGAAAAATGCTTGATACAAGAATAATTATACTTTTGAAAGGTGGTCACCTGCTTATAGGAATCTCTATCCAGGGCTCTTATTTACAGTTCAGGGGTACCTATTGTTCCAGGTGAGATCCTCCTGCACCTGGAACTACACCCTTGCAATGAGAGAAGACAACCATGACCAATACACACCACAGTTCAAAGGGACCAGCCAGAGAGCTGCTGGGAGCACACGTATTTCTTGTGCTCCAGCCAGAAGCCTAAACCTAAAGGTGACCCTGTCCTGGTGTAGCACCATATCACCTCTAGCGCCAATTAGGCTGACCAGTACTGGATATATCTGCCTGCCTTTTCAGTTCATATCAGGAAAATAGGAGAGAGGAAAAAAAAAAAAAAAAAAAAGGAGAAGGGAAAAAGCAAGCAAGGTCAGGCATTTACGTATGAGCCACATACCTTGTATGAGTAATAGCAACAAGGACCCAAATCCCCAAAGCAGCACCAGAAACTGCCTCCTCCTGCTCAATTCACAATTAATTGCTAGCAAATCATTTCACTCCAAATGCCAGACCAGTTCTCTTCCTGTCTGAGTTTAAGATGACAAAAGTATCTCCCACCAAAATGTTTTTTACATATCTGTATTTACTGTCTCTGGAGGCAGCGAGAAGGCTGATCTAGATATTCTGCCAATCTACAAAACCTAAGTAGTGTGGAAGGAGAGCTGTGTTCTCTCTCATGCTAAGGAAACTCACAGGGTGTCATTCTAAGTGACTGCAAAAAACATATGGATGTGGTGTCTAACAAGACTGTTCCAAACCTCACATTTAAACTATTTGCCTCAAAATTTTGACAATTTTTATCCCTACATGGCAGACTTTGAACTGCTCCTGGCCAGCAGGACAGTGGAGGAAATTCAAGGGCCACATTATTCCATCTGCTTCTCCTTGGGATCAAACACTTCTCACAAAGCAAATGTGTTGCCTCAAAAGCTTTTATTAATTTTTCATTTCAACCTGTAAAGTTCTAAAGACTTCTCCAAAAAAGTCTCCACAGCCTAAAAGACAACAGTGAAACACCAAGTCCAACAACCTCATCACCATTGCTGTGCCTCAGCACTATGTTCCCACAGTACAGCACTAAATTTGAATGCCTTGCAAAAGTGGGAGAGGGGAGAGTTGGAAAAACGAGACTGAGATCTTGATAGAAAAGAGAAGAATGGAGACCTAAGTCAGACAGCCTCAGCTGCAAAGGATCTCCATGAGCTTTTGCCGCTGTGTGACACAGATGAAAAGAGGTTGCTCTGAGACATCAAAAAAGTGAGATTCCAGCTGTGATTTTCAATGCACACATATATATATCTATATATATAATTATATAGGTAGTGAATACTAGTTTTACTGAAATCATTGCCATCCTCAAGATTATTAAGCATCAGTTCCTTGAGAAACATCAGGCATTGGTCACGATACCCGATGTTATTCTCTTCACCTCAAAATCTTCACTCCTAACAATCACAAGCCCAAGAGACACCATACCCTATAATGGTTTTCCCAAAGCCACAGTAAGACTCAGATCAATCTGATGCCTGTTGCAATGTTCATAAAACTGGGAAACTTACTATTTTCATTGGGAGAGGGGAGGCAAACTTGCAGTCCCCTTTGAACTTCTGTCTGTACCACTGGGATAAACGCACTCAACTTCAGGAAAAGAAGCACTAGGAGGGTTTTTATGATGCAGTAACTGAAAAAATAAAAAAAAGTGAGGGAAGAAAAGGTGTTACGACTTGTCCTGTTCCTATTCTGCCTTTTTTTTCTTTTTTTTTTTTTTGAGATAAAACCTTCTGTCAGAAAAAAATGTCCCATATTTTCAACAGGATTTTAGGTGACGTCTATGTAGAGGATTTTCAGATCAGCCTTTATTGCAGCACTAAAACATGTTAAGGATATTGAGCCAATTAATCAAAGCACTCTGATTCAAAAAATAAAAATTAAAAAAAAAAATCAAGAAAACCTGAAGGTCAAGAAAAAAATCAGGATGGTAAGCACTGAATTTATTTTGGTCTTTTTTTCCTCAGGGATGTAGAGCAGTGGTTAGGGAACAGCCCAAAGGAGCTGAGGAAGCTCACTGCCAATAAAGCATGGCCAGGTTACCATTTTGGGGCGGGGTTTTTTGTTGTTTTGGTTTGGGCTTTTTGGGCTTATTCTACTTTTCCCTTTCATATAGGGATGAAGCATACATGGAGTTTTGGGACCTGACTGTGTTACACAGAGCAGGAACGACGTGCCTCCAGCCCTGCTCCACAAACAATTCCATCAGCAGAAGTCTCCGCAGGTCGGAAACGGACTAACTTTTCCAAGGTATTAAATTAAAAGATGTTGAATTAAGTTAAACGCCCCACATTGAACTGACATTTCCCTTTTTTAATGCAAGCTAAGATTGATGAAAAATACCACTTATCTACATTAAGGGTCAAAATATCCAGCAAAAGAAGCCTCTGGTTCAGCGCGTCAGAGCAAAGTCAGTCTTACATAATCCGGGGACCAGAACGCGGATCACATTCTGATGATCCAATTAATGGTGGGATACTTTGCAATCAGCCAGGAAGCAAGGCCCCTAACAGATTGTGGGGCTGTAACATCAATTTCTTAAGTGCATTTAAAGGATTACAAATGTTAGTCCTGGCTTGAGACTGAAACACCTATTGAGGTGCTCTGAACCACATTACAGTAATTGGGTACCTGAATTAATGCCATTTCTTCTGATGGGCGAGTTGAATACATTGGAATTACGGATTTCTTTTGCTGTGTTTCACTTTCAGCCTTTTTCCTCTTACTCTCAGAGCATAAATCTGAGGCAGAATATCTCTCTTTATCTAGATAGTTTTAATTACAGCCCTGAGGCACCCAAGTAATTTCACCTTTGGGACTGTTTGGGTGCACTTCCTTTTAAAAAAAAAAAAAATTACTTATTATTTTAACATGCTATGACATTAAGATGGGATTTTTAGTTTTGTTCCTTGAAGCTTCAGGGGGAAGGGGGAATAGGCTGTCGAGACATGGAGAAAGAAAAAAAACCTTTCTTTTCCTTTCCATATCCCTCTTCCACTATGTAAACCTTTTTATGCATGCACCAGATACCATTTGCAGTTTTGCACCTCTAGAGAGCTAGAACTAGGGCTGCCTCAATTAGTCTTC
Source organism: Regulus satrapa (assembly GCA_013396955.1). Lineage (NCBI taxonomy): Eukaryota > Metazoa > Chordata > Aves > Passeriformes > Regulidae > Regulus > Regulus satrapa. Next base: position 410,721 of record VWZN01011593.1, on the reverse strand, counting down.
TATTTCTTCTGAGGTCAGTTCAAGTAAAGGTCTCCATCATATCAAACTGGCAGGAATGCTAACTAACTGGGTATTTCAGACCATACCGGGTTCAGCTAAAGAGCTTAAAAACCACATAGCTGCTTTCAAGAGTATTCAGCGAATATACAGCATAAAGCTGTATTTATGTGTGCCAGAGACTAAACTCACTCAGTGCTTTAAAATCTGAAATAGGTTATGGCACAGGTTGGTATGTTTGGCTTTTCAGTGTCTCTGAGACTAACATACTAACAGTGTCTCTGTTAGACCACAGTACAGAGCATATAGGACACACGCATTTTCCTCTTTGCTTATCTGAGTTTTGATAGTTAGAGTTTTAACGGGGAATTCCATCCATTTTTGTCCTCAGCATCTGTGGCACTGACATTTCAGCAACCTCAGCGGTGATTTCTCACTTGCAGCTAACTGGAATGTACACAACAGTGATATAATGCCCACTCTGTGAAAAAAGAGGTGAGAAAGAGAGCGTGGTATTCCAAATATTCCAGTCTGCTTTGTACATTTCCTTTATCTGTGCTGTGGTTACAGCACATCAGGCTCAGATATTGTTTTAATTACTTTTTTTTTTTGAGCTCTTATTAGTGATCAGTTGTAAAGATACATACACACATATACATGTACATATTTTAATTCTCATGTATTATATAGCCTTTTTGAGCTATCAAACTTTTTTCCTATACTCAGGATTCTGTAAAAAAACCTGTGATGCTGCAGTGATTCTGCTTTAATTTTGATTTTGTTTAAGATAACTGTAAACAGCAGAGATACAGGAGCTCTTTATCTTCGTTGCTGGTTAAGAAGAAAACCTAGCATATACCTTTGGGGAGCTAAGGAAGCACAATGATTTAACAAGCATATGATGGAAAGAGACAGCTTCTAATTCAATAACAGAGCATTCTGATGCTCAGGAAAAAGCAGTTTGCATGGTTAAATCAGATAGCCTTTTGCAGTTAATTATTTTATTTTGTTTTTAAATCTATTTCCCACCACATATTAACCATAAGATTTAGGAGGGGTCATCGGGGACCTTTCAGCTGTGCTCCTGCTTTCTCTTGAATAGTCTTCAGTGTCCCTTAATTTCCCATCTCCATTAACATGGGATACTCCTAGAGTTTAGAAAGAACCCCTCTGAAACACAACAAAACCTATAAACTGTCTCCGCATGACACGATTAATCAGAGGATAGACATAGTTTCATTGTAAAGGCCACACCTCAAAACTGGGCATAAGGTTTTTGAAGAAGTGTCTTGCAAATCTCAGTTAGAGTTTCAGAGCAGTTTTTGACTCATTAGATGGTGCTGGCTGAAATGATTTACATACAGTTAATGACAATGTAGACCCCAAGGACCAGTTAGCTGTTTAGCAGCTTATACATTTCATATAACCACTTCCATACATCTAGTTTTAAATTCATTAACAAAAATTAATTGCTACCCAGTGGTCTACATTACACTGCACACAGCTTCAATACACTTTCTAAATTACTGCTTTCTGTCACTCCTCCCAGCAATCCTACAGACAAGTTAAACTTTACTGCCTTGAAGGCGTTGACTACCAATTTGTAGCAAAATTCGTGTTTAAGTTAGTGAGAATTAACAACTGAACTTCAGGAAATTTGTCTTGCTTTTACTATCTCATTAATATTTTGGAATAACAGAAAACTTCTGTTTCTTTCTCTGCCCTTTGGCAGAGGCACAGCGATGTCCTGAGGGCTCCCCTGCAGAGACACCAGCAATAACAGCTCCAGCTCCAACATGCTCAGAAAGCCCTGATCTCACTGGCATTCATCTTGGACCCGATTCAAAGTTTACTGAAGTCATAAGGAAACTTTGCATTAGCTTCAGTGCTCTTCAGTTCAGACCTTCCAGTCCTATTCTATTGCCCCCCTTCTCCTCCCCAATCCCTAATTGAGCTCTGCTGTGTAAGCATTAATTATGTTGTTATTGTTGTGGCATATTCAGCATGAAGTGACTCGCGGTAACGCTGTCCAAATGTCTGTCTGCTTTTTTACAGCTTGGGTAAGGAGGAAAAAGTTACTTTTCATAAGTAATTAACAGAAATTAGTCTTGGGTTTTTACAGATGCGTAATTATTAGGACCCAAGGGGGAGGTAAGGTTCACTTTTTAGTAATAACATTTAATGGATAAAAAAATAGAGAAGTCTTTCCATGCTCTTTCCATCATATTTCCCAAATATTTACAGTGTACACCTCAGGTTTGAAATAAGCCAGGGAGAATTAATGCATTGCTTACACTTGGAATCCGAGGTGGCCCCGTCCCAGCAGGGCAGCACAATGTGCTGTATCTTTCCCTTCTCAGCACTTATCTTAATCTTAATAACTAGCCAGACAACTGACTCCAGAGTCCTGGGCTTATCGACTGGAATTCGTCACATGCACACAAGAGAAGACAAGAAATGCATTATATAACAATGCCATACAAATCATTATCTTTTAATATTTAAAAGTATGTATTCAAAGCCTGATAGGAAACCATTTTGGTTGAACTCAATTCCACTGGTTGTTATTAAATTTGATAGCAAATGAACAAAAATACACTTGTAACGTATTTATCTGCAGAAGAGTTTATTTGCAACAGATCAAAAGGCTGCTTCTTACTGCATTTTAGCTACTGCTATCAAATGCAATCTGCTTCTTTAAACATGCTTTGATATGGGAAGACTATTTTCAAAACAGGTTAGTAGGAAATACATAATTTTTTTTCCCCCCAAGTCTCCCAAGACTCCCAAGCACCAAGAAATACCCAGAGCATGAACAGAAAGTCTACTGCGCCCTCAATGTGTTTCTACAGCACAATTTCTTTGAAACAAGTTTATATAAGCAAGAGGAATACCATTCCAACTGCAGCCACCAGGTGCTTGGACTGTGCTTGAAAATTATTATACAGGTCTGAATTTTGGTTCTGGTGCCTCACACTAAAGGGCATTTTTTTCACCAAGAGGCAGAGGCACGTGTGAACCACAGCACCAGGGGTACTCTCTGCTGCAAGGCTGCTCTTCTAAGAGTGTTTTCCTGCCTCTCCCTGTACCTCTGCAGTAAGAACTCTGTGAGTATCTACAGATGGTGGGGAGAGTGGAACAGAAGCACCTAGAGAATATAATGCTTAGGAGCCCACTCCTGCAGAAAGAAGGGAAAGGACAATGGTTTTAAGCACACACCCTGTCAGTATCCCCTCTTTTTGCCTGCAAAAAGCTAAGAGAGAGGATGGGTACCTCACTCATTGGCATTATTAACATGCACTTGAAGCGGGAGTATATGAAATGAATACAGGTTAATAAAGATGCTGTAAATTTGCTCCTCTCCTCCGCTTGCTTTGCTCTAACCCAGCCTACACAGCATCCTCATGCCAAGTATTACACCCTCAGCGAGGGGGTTCACCCAGCACTGAGCTGCACTCAGAAAGACTCATTGCCAGTGCCAGATTTTTCCAAATATCTTTTCCGCATTGAAAACTTCTGAAGATTACCCTAGGCCAATCTTTGTGTTAAATCACAAACCACAGCGAATCAATTAGTTAATCAATCCCATCAGACAATCAATTAACATGAACTAAGAAATCCCTGAGCAGACATATTCTTGTGTGAAGAAAGGTCACCCAGCGGGGCCTTTATATGTCCGTTCATATTAGTTTAAGCCCTGGTTTAGAAGGAGAAATTTTCCTCTGATAACAGTTCTTTGTATTGATGTGTCAGCACAGACACCTAGTCTCCGAGTACGTCTGGCAGAGAGCGTCTCTATTTTACTCGTGTAATAACTAGAGGCCACTTTCAGAAGAGGGAATCTGAGATTTGTGCTCTGATGCGGTGAGAGATGAGTCCTCTTTCGGTGCCACTGGAAGGACTTTGCACCAGGCTTTGCAATGGTACCTGAGCAAAAGAGGAAATGGGGCTTTTTCAGGCAGGCACCTCAAAAACTGCAAGTGCAAGCAAATTTGCCATTACCCCCAACCACTGAATCCATGTTGCAAAAAACAATTATTTAATCCATTTGCTAAGGTCAGGTTCAGTCCCAGGAAGAGCTAGGAGAAACATGCTTTGAATGCCCAAAGAAACACTTGCCCTGTAACACCCTCAATTCCACTTTCTAATCATAATTGTTAAATAATTACATTAATAAATAATAACTTATAGTTGTGTGGTAGTTATTACTCAAGGATAACTCACAATCCAGCGATAAATCTGTTTATTCAGATTTCAGCCTAAGAAGCTGAGGTCACCTCTGTACATCAACTGGGAAAGCTGAAGTTTTGGGCGGGAGGAAGCAAAGTTAGACACAAGACCCCACATGGAAATATCATGGAAAAGCAGAGGCTTCAGCAGAGGCAAAGGTGAATTTTGTGAATCTCAGGCCTGCAGAATCCTGCTTGGTCACCCCACCTGCTGGTTGTTTGGATAGGGGCTGTCCTATGGAGCTGCTCAGCAGCACAAGTTTCCATGAAAGGCAGCTAAGGAACGTGGAACCTGCTCTTGGCCACCTCCAAAATCTGCCACAAGTTCAACATCCCTTCTGCAGCACTCCTCTTCCACTAAACAAACTACACACTTAGCAGCAAACAGGGTATCAAATAAGGGCTGGCATTGCTCTTCTCATCACAGCTCGAGTCAGGGAAAGAAGGAAAGATGCCTGGAACAGTGAAGAATTGGCCTATCTTGGGATTGGGAAGGGGCGGAGGGAAATGCAAAGGTATGAAAATGTATTCAACAATGCTCTCAGTGCTCAGATCCAGCGGTGACAGGGCTATAAGCAGATGCATTAGGCTGGAAATATATCAAAGTTAGATTAAGCTGCAGAGTTTCCATTTTATTAATGGTCTTTAATCTGACTCCTTAATAAAATGGAAACCATTTGTAAAATTTTGATCAGAATCCACACTTAGCTTTCAAGTGCTTGCAACCTTTGGGTATATTCAGGAACAGATTTCAAAAAGTCCATGCCTAAAAATGAAGGCGAGAAGGAGATGAGAAGGAGAAAATGACTCAAGGCAAATCAGACCTTGGAGTGAATTATTATGTAAACTGTGAGTTAGGCTAAATTAAGAAGTCACTGGGACAGCAGGGGTTTTTTCCTCACAAATCACAGGGATATGCTGGACCACTGTGGTATCTGCCACTGTGGTGTAACCAGAAGAGTAAATATCTAAGATGCCTATATTTAAATATCATCCTCAATGCCATATTAGAGCTACTGGAGTGTTTCTTGGAACTGGACACCATAGAAGGCCAATGGGCTGAAGAAGGAGCAGGAACTGCAATTAATATAGTGCTGTATCCTTATCAATTCATTCAAGTTTCTTCTTAGCTGACAGAAGACAGAAGAAAATAAAGGTTTTACCTAACAGTTACTGGAGAAGGAACTGTTGTTGGATAAAATAAAGGTGACATGAAAAAAATGTTACTAGAAATATCATACCACAGCTCCATCTCTCATGCAGAAGAGAGCCTGCATAGAAAAAAGCAGAAGTTCACACCAGTAATGTAAAAAGAAACTGAAACACATATTTATATGAGCCGTATAATAATGTCATTTAATAGCAGTCATCTCAGAAAGGAAAAGGAAAAAACAAGAAATCTTGTAAGTGATATGCTGTGCTGCTGCACACTTCTTCTATTTTGAAACCTGAAGCAGAAATCTTAAAGTTAATAGTATTTGTTATAATATGGCAGATTGTGGACTAATTGACTATAAGTTACACACAGATTTCTGAAATAATTTCAGCTAGGCTTTTTCTCTGAGTGATTGAATTTACTGAAAACAGAGTACTCAAGCTCTCCTTTTTAGCCTTTAGAAAAGGAGAATTGCATCACACAAGATCTCCAAGCAGGATCAGGATGTTTTTAAAAAGAAAAAAAATACAAGGAGAACGGTATCATCCACACTGGCTTACCGCCTTCAGTAAGGAGAACAGTTACATTATCCAAGGCCACGGCCTTTGTTAACAAGCACTGACTTTTCCTAACACTTGAACCTGATGACGTCTATCCTAATAAAGCTTACATCCTTAATGAAGCATGAGCACTTCCTCTGGGAAAGGCCCAGAACTATCAGGAAGGACAACATGCTACTGTAACAAATTAAGAGTGTGTTTGTCTCCCTTTGACTTTGATATCTACTTGGATGACATTTGCAGCCCTTATGGAGACGATGGTATGGAAAGAAGAACCTTGATTAGTCTAGCCAGTTTATCCTAGGACACAAATCTGGAAATTTTTAACAGAACTAGATGCTGTCACTTTCACCTTATACCTTCATGCTCATGGTGACCCCAGCTGAAAGCATGGAATATATTAATTCAGACTAACTGAACAATTTCTATAGGGGACACCTCCATCTGTTCTTCACAAGGCATTTGTCTGCATATCCACAGACTACTTGGTAAATACAAGCACGACACAAAGTAAGCACAAGCAACTGCTCCATGCAGTGTATCAAACACTTGGGGTTTTGATCTAGGACAAGACAGGTAGGTAAAGGAAAAATACAACATGTAGTTAGAGAAGTACTATTGTTTTACAAGTCGCACTTCCACAAAACAGTTTTCTCATAGTCGACGTAAAATAGCCTCCTCATATGTTAGGGTCTTCCTGTTATCACATATGCTTTGGCATTTTGGCAGGGTGAGAACCACCTACACAGAGTATTTTAGGCTGACACCTTGAAATTACACTGAAGTAAAAAAGATAGCTGGATCTCTGATTCCCATTTCCCTCCACTACTTAAAATTGAGTAGTAAGATAGCACAGCAAAGCTGTTAAATTCAGGTGTTCACCACCAAGAAAAACAAAAGAAAGGGGCCCCTCTCTGAACTAAACTAGTCCAAGTGAGTCGATATTTTGAAGGTTTTTGGGAGACTCCAACTAGACTTAAAGCGAGTGCTTTGTAGTGTCTATCTCATGCTGAAAGAGAGGGTATTCAGCAAGGTGCTAATCCAATGCAACACACAAACTAGCAGTTTATTTAAAACAAAACTTGATCCTTATTGGGAGCCGAGATATTTGAAGTACACACAAGTAAAACTAATTTAACCTTTGAAAAGTTATCTCCGGAGGGAAGAATAGAAATCCCTTTATAAGATTTTTAAGCACTGCAATTATTGACGAGGACTATATTACTTCAGTTTTCTCTGATCAGAAAAAAAAGCAAAGCCACAGGAGACATCAGCAGCTGTCAGGCTGTTTTCCAACTGCAATGAGGTAGTTTACAGTGGGTTTGTGCCAGTCTCTTAAGACCCAGTTAAGAAGCCTTTTTAAAATGCCTTAAAAAGCCAACTCATACATTAATCAAGTTGAGCCCTCATCCATACTTACTGCAATACATCAACTACCATGTCTTTTTTTAAATTTTAATAAATTCCAGTTGACAGCAGACACCTTATTAAGGCTCACTAAAATGATACAATAAGTAAAAGGCTATTAATATTGCTTTTTTCCCCGCTGCTATTGTCTTGCCACACTGGTCTGCAAACAAATTCAGGCTGCATTACAATTAATGCCAATGGAACTCCTTCTAACGACTTCCAGCTTGCTAATTTTTTACGCTAATAATAAAAAAAAGGCATTGCTATGCAAGAACGGCCCCCTTTTATCATGCTCGCATGGCACACTAGAGAGCTCCTGCCATTGTTCACATGAAAGACAATTAAACCCAGGAACATCAAACCCAAAAATGACAATCTGCTAACCAGCACTGGGTATTGCTGAATTCTTTTCTCTATTTTCTGAACTGATAGAAAACAACTCTCCAAAGACGTTTCCTTCCCCCATGCCCACCCTTTGGAAAAAAAAAAAAAAGTTTGTGAAATACTCTCGCTGATTTATGCATCTCTGCTCAGAATTTATTAACTGTCTGGGGCCAATTTCACTCTCAAATGTCTATTGCCTCTAGGTTTGAATTCTGGACACATTTCAAGAAATGCAATAATATTGTCCACATAGTCTCATATTTAAAAATAAACATGATTTTTTTTTCATGGTTCATGTTTTCTGAAACACAATATAAAATGCCAAAGGCAGGAGGATAAAGCTGATATGGTAACAAGTTTATTTCTCCCAATCTTCTAGGCAGAAGGCTGGAGAGCAAAAAGGGTCATCAGGTTTGCTGGAAATTAGGTGCATTCACAGTGTTAATTTAGAATAAAGGTAAGCACTTGGTTTTTGTTCACTCAGCTGTCCTGATTGGAGGCACTTCCTTAGCATAAGCCCATACATGTCCCAGCAACTTGGGCTCCAGTCCAGTCACTTTATCCTGCACCATAGTACATTCATATTTACTGCAAGAAATCCAAGAAGCTGGAATTACGGTAAATAGCCATTCTATACTCTGAATAGTCATGCTCCTTGTAGGTCAATGTGTGCATATATGTGGAATGTTATATACATGAAGTTAAGAAGCAATTGGTAACTTACTGGTCACTACAGATTTGACAGGAGTGAAGAAAATTTTATTTTAAATGAGAAACTAGGAATTCCCACACCCTTTTTGCCACACGCATCTTATTTCCTATCCCCCTAGGCCAAAAGCAGTCAGGCCTTAAACCTGAGCAGGCTAGGATATTTCCAGGCCTCTGCTTCAGACCAGAGAAGTTGTGGTAAATTCTACATTTGGGAGAGACGAACATTTTTGTGTTGTTGTCTAATAGCCACTGAGAGCTGTGGAGTGTTAAGAACATACCCCAGGAAAGATAGATTAGTAGGAAGTGGCCAAAAGAGGCCATAAAATGTGCATTAAAAATGCAATTCATCACATAACTGAGCAATTTGTCAAATGGATATTGTACCTTGCATAGTGTCTTTTGGGACAGAAGCAAAAGAAAAAGGCCTGAGAGATAACGGTTCTATTCCTGGCTCTGCTACTGGTTCTCTTTTTGACCTTGGAGAAGGCTTTTTAGCCAAAATATGTGGACTGTTTTCCACTTCTATTATTGCATATCTAACTTCATTTTGGTTAAGTTCATAGCTGTACTTCTATATCAGTGTCCTGAAAACAGAGAATTAGCAAGCCCCTGACACTGAAATCTGATTTTTCAGGCATCTGTTAGCCAAGGTATAAACTTATGTGTCATTATGCACAAAACTGGGAAGATAAAAAGCTAACATCTTAAAAGAGATTTCATAAGAATCATTTTGATATTTGTAAAGGTGTGATTAAATAGGTACAGAAGTGTTTAATTGTTCCACTAAAATGACCCTAAAATAATTGCTAATCAGCTCTCTCTCAGCCAGTGGGTTGGATATTTGCTGGATTTGCAATAGCATCTTAGCCACTGACAGGCGGGTTGGGTTATTGGGAGCATGGAGCACGTGTCCCTTGCCTCTTACCCTGCTGCACTTCCTGAAGAGGATGCATCTCAGTGGCTGCAGGAGCAAGGACAGAGAAAACTGCTGGAAGCAACTTTGCTGCCCTAAGGGAGAGCTGCCTTCTGCTTTGACCAGTGGTTTCAGCACAGCCTCACCAGCTCCAGCAACACCCCCAGCAGCTTCACTCACCATTTCAAGAGTGGGAAAGCTCACATTACCTCTCTGAGAAGGCACTAGCCTCCTTCTTAGCATCAGTTTGGCCCACAGCTTTGCTCCAAGCAAACATGTATTGTTTTTGTCCCAATAAACACATTTACAACATACCCATCTCCAACTTAACACTGCTTTTCTTCTGTGCGAGCCATCACGTCCCTTAGATCGGCATTTTTGATAAGGACAAACACACTTGCATTAAGTACATTAAAAGATCTTTTGGCACCTGGGTGAGACCATGGAGCACAGCCTATGATCTGCCGCCAGTGGTGAGAAGCCAAGAGTCACTGGCAGCATCCTCACCTATGAAAATCCCCAATTTTCATGGGTGACGAGGCTGCCGTGCTAAGCTGGCACAGTGCGCACTTAGTGGACAGCCTGTCCGGGAGGTGGCTGTGCTCACATTCCACCTGCACCTGCCCCTGAGCGTGCCTGTGCAGGCACAGGCCTCTGTCCCTCCTCAGCGATAGAGACTCCAGCTCTACAGCAGAGTGCAGGCTTTCACTCCACATGAGCCAGCCACTCTGCGAGTGCCAACCACACGCAGGGGCTGCATATCAACCACTGCCATTCCTCAACATAACTCATTCGCACTTAAAAGAAATAATAAAATAAAGGTATCTCTGTTTTGATCATTTGGGAGAGGCATGGGGGG
>VWZN01011593.1:383899-400212 GCA_013396955.1 Regulus satrapa | reverse complement strand
TTTCCCCCCCCCCCCACAACATACAAACTTTGCAGCTTATTTGAGCCCCACAGAAAGTGAAAGAAAGCAAACCTGTATTAATACCACTGAAATCAGAAGCTAAGTTCCTATTAATTTGTTCACTAAAGAAAAATAAAATGAGAAAACTAAGAGGTGGGACATCAAAGTCAAATTTTAGCATTGCTTAAACTGGTGTCAATCAGTAACAAACCCATAGAGTTACTCTAAATTAACGCAGATAGAAAATGAAAGTAGACAAAACCCATACAGACTATAATGAAATTGCTTACTGATAGTGCTTCACTTACTGTCCAAATAAAAAAGGAGTATATGACCAAATTGTTCTGTACACATTCCCTTCCTTTTAATTACAGAGTAAGAGCAGCAGCCGCTATCTCTTCTATCAACTTACTTAGATTTATAATATGGCCTGCTCCCCACACTTAAGACAATATAACTCTACACCATGGCAATATTATAGTGCTACATCCTGTATCCTAGCAACGGTTTAGGGCTTGCATTTGATGTCAAAATAATGGGTCCTGCTTAATCTCTTGGTTTTCTGTGGGGTTTTTTGTTTGGTTGGTTTTTTTAAGTAGGGGGTAAAACACTGAAATCCAAGAGTTGAGGGGAAAAGAAATCACTGAGAAGCAGTGTAAAAGCATCCCTGTGGGGTATATATAGATATGCACACACTGATGTGTATGGGTAAATAGATAACCACATGTATACACAAAATAGATGGTCTAGTTTTTGTCTTTAAATTGTTTAGACAAGAGTGAAAGCTGAGAAATGGAATGATGTATATCACTTTCAAGATACCAGAGGCTTTTAACAAATACAATCTTTCTCCTGCTTTTATCAGTTCAGTGTCTTCTGTAAAACATGACTTACAGTCCCTCATTTAAATTTTTCTTTCCTCATTTAAATTTGGTCCTATCATCACATTAAAAGAAAAATATATTCCCATCTCTCTAAATTCTTGTGGCTCTCCCATTTTCTTTGAAAGACTTGTTTAAAACATTCTGATTAAGTCATCTAATTCCTAGTGACACTCTCTAAGCTACACCACAGCTGAGATTTTTCTGTATTGACTATTTAAAACATCAATTGTGATGGAAAAATCCTTGTGTGCTTGGTGTGTAAGAGCACCAGGGATATATGGTAGTACCCAATAATAGTGACCAAACAGAAGAATATTATTGGGTATCTCTGCTTCAGCTCAGAGGCTAGAAAGCACTTTGAAAGCCAGGTATTCAGATCTGGGTGGCTGCCAGAGAAGTATATACATACACACACACATGTACGATGCACATGTGCATATACCGCCTCTGCAGAAGAAAGATACAAAACCAAATCTACAATTTTAAAGACTGAGGAAATGTGAAAAACTGACAGTCATGCTATTGTAGTCTTCCCCCGGCAATCCAATCCTCCTTTCTATGTGCACAAGTCTGCAATTCTTACTTTGAATGCCCCTGGGAGCCCTGCAAACCAGGTAGGGGAACAGAGCATCAGCCATCCTGTGAACAACAAGTAAATAGGGTCTTGTTGAACCTGTGGGTTTCTAAACACAGTTGTATTCAAACAGCTGGGCAGGCTCAGGGCTATTTGCTCCTCTTTGCCTCCAGGGCCTCAACAGAACACAAGGAACAAAGATTTATGTTTAAAATTGTGTGGGCTTTTTTTTTTCATTACTTTATTTTCCTATACATCACCTAAACATATACAGGGGAAAAAACTTTTCCCTGTGAAGACCCATGGTGAGGGTACAGAACAGCAGAAGTTTTTTTACAGCAGTCACTGCTCATCCAACAGCTATATTAACAAACCCTCAAACACCCACAGTACCATAGCTCTGCCTTCCCTCGCTTCACCCCACTAATCCACTCCCTTGGGAAGAGCCACATCCAAACAGGCAGCCCCTGAAGCGTGCCCCCAGCATCAACTAACCCCAGCTCTGTGGGACCAGCAGAGACAGAAGAAATTAAGAAATAGGAGGGGTTGTGCTTGGGTGCCTGGTACAAAGAGAGATCCACAGCGCAAGAAGAAAAACACTGCCCACAGGAGAGCAATTTCTTTTTGTTATCCACAATATTTTACTTCTAGCTGCAAACCTGGAGCTTGAAAGGATCCTTCTGAGCGCTGTTTATTTATTTAAACCAACTCTTGCAGCTCTTCTTCTCTGTAAACAATACTGAGGTGAAGAGTTTACAGGAGCACATTGTCCAGAGTTCAGCAAGTGCTTCACTTCAGCTCTAGCACAAGGTAGCACCCAGTTTGGGAGACTTCCTCTTCCTTCTCTCTTTAAGGGAATTGTTTACTCCGTGGGCACACGCACACAGCAACAGCAATTCACCTTTCTCTGCAGTTGTTATCACAGCCATTCCCTGACAGATACTATTATCCCCTGAAGATGGTGCGTGGACAACCCTATCCCCTGCTAGGCTGTCCCAGTTTTATAAACTGCAAATCTAGTCAGCTTACTCTATGGGAGGAAAAAAAAAAAAATAAAAATAAAGCTGTTTAAAAAGGACAGTTGGGGCTGCATTAATGTGATCCCAGTAGAGGAAAGGCACAATCTTTCTTTCACTGCAGGTCCTTCCTAATCCCTGCAGTGCCCCCCACCACCAGTGAGCCCTGCCACAGGCTGCACTGGGCAGAAAAGTGGGGTCCAGCAGCAAATCTTCTACAACCCCCATAGCAAATGAGATGTAGGTTGGGAACAAGGGTAAAGTATCTCTGTGGATTCCCTTGCAGCCAAAACCATTGCAAGAGAGTGCTATATGAGTTTAGGCAACACTTGCTTCAGATTGTGCTGAGCAGCTTCAAAAACGGGCACAGCCTTTGTGTCCACCTGACCAAGCTCTGCCTAAGCACATGTCTAAGGACTGCCTCAAACTGAAAGTCAAAACAGAAGAGTTTTAAATGCCAAGCAAAGTCTGAATTAAAATGTACCTTTTTCCTCCAGAGCTATGTAATTCAACACAGCTCAGCAGTAAAAAAAAAACCAAAAAACAGCCACTTACAGTACATTTTTCAAAGAACAGCACTGCAACAGGGTCTCAGATCAAATGGCCATTGTATGAACATGAATCTTACGTACAAATTGTGCCTCTGTGTTTTCAGAGGAATTTTTAAATCCCCACAAACCCCAAAATCAAAACAAAAACACCCACACCACACAACTTCCTTAAGTACTCATTTTGAGGGCAAATATTCCTTGATCCATAACCAACAGAAAACTTGTAAACTGGTGGACAACGCAATCTATCTCGGTGTCATATAGGCTCATTTCCCTTAGACAGGCAAACCTAAAATGAGAGGCTGGTAAGGAGAACACCATTAAAAATGTTCTGACACTAAGATACATGGTTTGCCAGCCAGCTTTTAAACAACTTGTTAGTATAATCCCTCAACACACACCTGCCTGGAGTAATTTGTCCCCTTTTAGGGTGGGTTTTGTTTGCTTGTTTTTTGGGTTTTTTTGTTACTTTTGCTTTTGCTTCAGTTGCAGGTGTTTTTATTTTTAAAGTAAAATTAATTTTGTTGACCCTGAAACAAACCAGTTCCAAATTTTCCTGGTTAATTGACACTAACCACACAAAATAGTTTCTCTTCTTTGGCCAGATGAGCCAAACTCTGTAGACAGGTTAAAACAATTCAAATTCCAGTGAAAACTGAAATCTTTACAGAAACAACAGAGCAGCAAACTAGAGGGATTTCAAAAAAAAACTCCTTTCAAAAATCAGTCTCAGCTAAGTCACTATTTGGTAGAAACTCATTTTGATACATATCAGTTTTTTGCTTAGAACAAAGGGACAGAAGTCTGAAATTACTACCATACTGCACACGATATCACTTGGACATCCTCAAGTAAAATCTTAAGAAAAACCCTAAAACAATGCAAGAGGTTGCTACAAACATAGGTAACCACCCGTGAGTAGCAGATTGCTTAACTTCATTACACAGAGATTCTTTGCGTTTTGTTTGTGATGATTTAAAATGCATTGTTGGTAGCAAGTCATTATAAGCAAAGTGGGGAAAAAGCATCTATGATCATAACATGTGACCTTAGGAGAGCCCAGGTGAAGAGAAGACTTGAAGTCTTTTCAAGGGAACACGTCTGTGTTGCTTCAGATGCAGGTTCCACACTGTGAATCCTCAGGTAACAGTGAGCAACACAAATATTCATGACTATCCACTGCCACTCTTTTGGTGGACTGCAAATTTCAGAATGCTAATTTCAGTTGATGTATGGATGTATAACTTGCCTTTTAGTATTTATACACAACTACCATATTTTTAAAGCCATTAACAATGCAAATACTCAGCATCTGCCATTTCAAGTGGTCTCTGTCAGTGAAAGGTTTTAAAAGGTTTTGATCTCAATGTGCTGAACTGCTGAGCCCGGTAGTCTCGCATTTATGCCAGTGTAAATTAGCACCAAGTCAATGGAATTACACTGGAGCAAGAAAAAAAGTGGTGCAAAGATTCTCATAGTCCCCTTTTAATTATCCCAGAAATTAGACTTGAAGTGCACCGCAGTGAACTCCAGAAAAAAGCAAAATTAATATTTATAAACTAAACAACCCAGTTAAGATTAATAATGCTGACTTTGTTTCTTTAAACTGTAGCACAAGTTTCTTGACCATTCCTAGCAGCTTTTTGTTTTATTCTTTACGTACTCTTAACACAGTGTAGCACTGAACTAAGTTGGTATTTTAGGTGTTTTCAAATGGGATTCCAAAAGTTGTGAAAAGAAACTAGATAGCTGCATGTAACAATGAATTTCCGTTCTTCAGTTTAACTGGAAGATACCGCACTGAGAACAATTCACCCACATAGTACATCACTCAGCTTGGTTAACTCAACCACATGCTTCCATTTGCCAAGTTCAAAAGTGAAGCACCGGCAGCAAATAAGAGGCAAGGTGCTCTCTCTGGGGCAGATAAATAGTCCCTGAGGTGGACCTTCAGCCAAGGCATGGACCAGCTGCAGGAGTTTGGTGTCTGTTTGATCCAGGCTCCTGTTCGTTAGACACATCCTGCTGCTTATCCCTGAACCCACTGCAAGACAGGACTCACTTAACGCGGAGGCCGAACAACTAATTAGCGGCTTTTTTCCGCCGACTAATACAATTCCCTTCTAGCTGCTTCATAAAGAAGATTCAGTGGAATACCTCCGTGAAAGCAGCAGAATTCCAGGTAGTTATGGTGACGAATTTCATTGTGAATGAGGATCAATGTCCCATACTACTTTGAATAGTAATTTCTTAATTCTTATTCAAATCCGGCCAGCAAGATAATATAACTTGAACTGAATTGGCCATGTGATCCTGATGGCATCCCATTAATGGGCTGTTCACTTAATTTATGTAATTTTTAAAAATTAAATAGTCATATTTTAAATCCCTACTGCGGTCCTTCAGATTGAAAGTACATGTTTAAAAGTTATAGTCTCTTTATAAATCAGTATGTCTGCACTTCTTAGTTTGTTGACTGAACTTTCCCCAAGTTTCAATTCATCTTTTCTCATCTCTCCCTCTTCTGCCTGTGAGAACATTGGAAAACCCCTGCATCCAGCCATTTCATACCCATTTACTAGCCATGTTATGCACCACAGGGAAAAAAAAAAAACCCCACATTTGTAAATTCTCACTTGGGTTGGCAAACAAACCGTGGTTTTCCATTTGCACAGAGAGAGCATAAAAATCCAGTTACAGGGACACTTTCACTGATAGTCAAAAGCCAAATAAATCCTGTCTGTAAGCAAAACGACCATGAAGGCAGTTATTAATAACAACAGCTTACAGACCTAATTCTGCAAGATGCTGAGGTTCCCCCCCTGAGCAAAGAGGGACCCAAGGTGATCGGCACCTCCTGCAAAGTATTTGGCAACTGTGGCCTAAAGGGCTCATTGCAGACACTCTGTCATGCCCTGAGAGCACAGCTGCCCCAGCAAGGCCAGCCCTGAGAGGGCGCACGCCACTGGGAAAAGAAATGCCCCCTCTATCCAGGGCTATTTATAAAGCTTGCACTAAACATTTAGAGCCAAGCCCTAACTTGGCGAGGTGTCAAGGACCACACTGAAAAAAAACCCCCTATACCCTCATTAAGAAAACGCATGAAGCACTGATTTCTATTTTTGGCCACAGTTGTAAGCATCACCAGGGTTACAGCTGCTTTATTGTGGTTTCTCAAGAATTTCCTTGATAAAAAAGGACAACAGAATTAGCTGAGCCTTTTGGAAATAGCTGCACAGTCCAGCTGTAAAACAATGTCAAGTAGCTGGCAAAAAAACCAAACCAAAACCCCACAATACAACAGTAGCTACATGTCCACTGACAGTGGCACATTTGCCCTCTGAAGTTCTTTATTTGGAACTGGGAAAGGGTAAGAAGAGGGAGACTCAAGATCCTTTACATCTACTGCCCATACTGCCACAGAAGTGTTTTTGTTAGTGAACACATCATGATAACCTGCTAGTGAAGACACTCTTTTCTAGCAAGACCTACAGGTGCCTCCTACACAGACATGCAGGTGGAGATAAGGGATGGAGATGAAAACAAGTTCAACATTTTCTTCTTTCAGAGGGAAAAGCATTTAGCAAATGGTCTACTACAAGAAAGGTCTGAAAAAACAAAGTAATAAAATCTTCAAAGCAATTAGTCTCTTATTTCATGCCAAAGAATTACAATCTGTATCATTTGCTAGGAGAAGGCAGCTAAGGTACAGGATTTAGAATCAAGAGGACTGGATTTATCAAAGCCTTGGGCAAGCAGTTCTCAGCTTTTCCTATGAAATGCCTGCCCACTCCCCCAGTTTCTGCAGGAATCAAAGACAATCAATGGTTTGTACCTGCTGGAAAAATGAAAGAGGAAGTTTTCCCATGTGTGTATGTAAGCATACAGGCCTATTTCATGTCTGTAAGCAGGGGACAGCTCATCTGTGTACTGTTATGTCCCCGGAGTTTTAGAACATTAAGTAAAAATCTTCCTGTAAAGGCAATGAAATGTCCAGACAATGACATTATAGCATTTATACATTAATTTAAGTGTTCATATTTTTATACTATTATTCCTGCATTTTTTCGTTAAGAAAAACCAAAAATTCCTGCCTCTCCTTCATTTGAAATTCGGAAATACTGACAAACGTGCTGAACACTGGAAGGAAATGGCTACATGGGCAAGCTACAAGGAAGTCCACTAGTCATTACCCTAAAATTACAATTTTGTTGGCAAAGTTCACATGAAAGGAGGAAAAAACTTTTTTGGGTAAAGGAGAAAGTGAAGTAAGGCAGTTCACTACCAACTCTGTAGTAATCTGGCACAAAAGGAACCAATGTCTAAAAGTTCAGAATAAGTTTCCATGTTAAAATTTAGTACTCCTTCATAAGTCAAATTCTCTCATACCTCAGAACTCTTAGTGATATACTAAGAAAGGTTATAATTATACATAATCACAATAATCAACCCCATAATTGTTTCACCTGGGATCCTTTCTATTCCTGCCTGACTTAGCTATATGGTGTCAGTTTTTTAGACTGAGCACCGCGAGTTGTGGGAAACAGCTTTAGCTGGAGAGTGACACAAACAAGACCAAACCAGGTTAGCTGCAGTGCCCCCGGCAGTGTAAGTGTTGAATAATGAAAGTCTTGTCTTAAATCAAGCAGTAACCTAATATCTGTGTTAAAAAAAAAAAAAAAAAAAAAATTAAAAAAATCCCACACAGAAACAGTGCATTCATTTGTCATGTACAAGTAGAGAAAACAGGGCACTCAACTGGAACCCAGAAGATATGAATTACAGGTAATATTTTCAAAATTGTCTAAGGTCTAGATAATTAAATTAACTCAGGCATAGCTTACTCAACATCATGGTGCCTGGATTTCTTTTAAGTATGGGTTCAAGGTCAATGGTGAGCAATACCTGAAAATCTTTAAATACACCATCTTTTAAGAAGCAAAATCCTATTTGCAGGTGATGGTGAACTTCTGAACACCAACAAAGTCCAAGTTCAATATATTTGCAGGTATATTTGTTCTCTAGCCTGTGCTATTGGTGACGTAAGAAGTGGGCTTCCCGAGGACCATTTGAATCACACACTGGGCTCACCTCCAGGCGAGGCCTGTTTCAGTACATAACCTGAAAGGAGATGCTGAAATACTCACCCCACAAATCCCTGCTTTTATTTATAACCACACTTCTGAGAGAGTCTAGAGTCAAGCCCTTGTCAAGGGCCAAGTACCTTGACAGCAGTGTTCTTCAGAAAAATGTTTTCCTTCAAAATGCTTTCATTCATTTTGTTTGTCAAACCACATCCTTCTTTGTGCACAATGTCCCTGGCTGTTGGTCACATCTTTTCCTTTTGGACTGCAAAATCCACCTCTAGCCTGGAGACCCTTTGTGTTTTCCTCTTCCCTTGCCGAACTCAGCATGGGCTTGCCCATCTCAGCATTAGCATGATCAGTGAGTTGGCTTGGGATAAGAATGTGATGGCACGAGCGGGTCTGTTACTGTCACTGTGCCAGATGGGAGGTTTTTGTTTTGTTCATCTAAGAAGTACAGTACTTGTACAGACATAATAATATGTAAGAGATCATGTCTATCTTTGGATTCTGCAGAAGTGCTTTTTGCTGAGTTCCTAGTAGCCAAGTTAACTCTTTGCCCAGAATGAATTTGCAGCATCCCAAATGTTGAGTGAGTGAATGGAAAGCCAGAAATAGAGTCCTGAAGATCAATAGATTTGACTGAGAAAGCGTTTGCATTCTCAGGGGTAGAGATCATTGTGTTTCTAAGTGGATCAGAGATATGATCCTTGGCTGCTGTGAATGGAATGGAAACTGGATGCCATCAGCAGGAGATACGAGTGCTGATGCAGTGAGGTAATGCGGTAAGGAATAGCGGAGTGGAAGGAATGCAGTGCCACTGCCCTGAGGAATCTTAAAATTAGCTCAATCTGGTATTCAAACGTTGGGTGAAGTGGGGGGGAAACAGCAAAGCAATTTTACAAAAAAATAATTTCTGAAAGAAGAACAGGGGCTCTCTACACTACCAATCAAGACCCATGAGGCAACTCACTACAAACCTGCCACCAAACTCACCAGAACCACCACAGTCCTGGGAAGGTAAGGCAGCATTGCAAAATGATGGGTTAGTTCTATAGAAATGCAAGCTAAAGTCAACTTCAAATGGATCATACTTCCACAAGAAAAAAAATCTCAGAAGAAAGGTTACATTTTTCTACAGTTTCTCTAAAGATTCTATCGAGTCATGTCTGCTTTGAATGATACCAGCAGTAAGTTTCAAATTTGTCTCTGATGAGAATCAGGTTAGCCTGAAAATTAATATAATGACTCCAGTCAAAATGCAGCTGCTTTAGCAGAGTTCTTAGGGCACTGACTGTCTCCTCTCTAAAGCCAGGATGCTACTGCTTGGTTTATTCTGAGAAGGTAGTCGCCTCTTTCTACCACCTTCTTCCACAGCTCCAAAGCACAATGGTTATTAACCTTTCACAATAATTTCTATTATTGTCAGGAATGCAGAGGATAAAGCATAAATCCAAGCCTACCTCAAGGTTATGTTTCAGGGGCTAGAGGCAAGAACTGTGAATAAAATACACTGATGGCTTTATTTTGAAACTGTGTACTGTAATGCTTGTAATTGTGACTACCCTAATTTTCTTCTATTCAAAATTACAGGGTATTCCTTACCCCTTCTGCACATTAAATACCACAGCCATAGGACAGTCAGAACCTGCTGGCAGGCAATCAAACTCCCAAGAGCAGGAAACGCACACACCACAGCTGCTTTTCTGCCACATGCTGTCCCAGCAAAGAAGGACTGAAAGTTCAAGTGAAGATGGCATCTGACTGCAAAGTCAACATGCAGATTTTAGCACTGAAGGTTACTTGGTACCTATTCCAAGGTCTAACTGTGAAGACTGAATTGTGTTTTACATATTTGAAAAGCATTATATTAACATTTCTATCAAAAGAAAAAAAAAGGAAAAGGAGAAATAAAACCTTATCAGGCACAATTCTCAGTGAGTGATATCTGCTTGGCACAGAGCAGACTGGGTCGTGTCAAGGAGATGGTGATACACACATCCTTACGCCAACCCCAAATTCCCTATATCAGCACTTCTAAATTCTGCTGCTATTCTACAACTGCAGGCCTTGGGCAAGCAGAAAAGGCAGAAGTGAAATAAAGCCCTGTCATGCCCTCTCCCTGCACCACACGCCCCGCAGCAGAAGCACAAAGACAGAGATGCAGGTTGAGAATTAAATAAAATAAAAAGGAGGAAAATTTTCATTGCTGGTCCCAAAGGAGCTTCCCTTTTATATGGGAAGAGCCTTGCCAGGACTTTGCAATCAGATGATAGCACCCCCTGCATTGTTCAAGCACTGTCAAGGGGCATTATACTCAGAAGATAATCCAGCCCCTGAACTCCCTTGGTACTGGTTTTAAATACCTCTGATGAGATCCAACTGCAGCCTATCTGGGTATGCCTCACCCATCTAGCATCACATTTGGTTATGTCTACAAAAACACCAGCTAGGAAGAAAGAGATAATGAAGAATGATTTTATAGTCTTTTATTTGAGAAAAAGCTAAACATATGGATCCTGGCACTGAAAGTATGGAATCTGTGATAAAAGCATATGGATATCCATATGGGGGGAAAAAAGAAGAAGAAGGAAAAAAAAAAAGCTTCTTGGCCAGAAATTCTGTGCTTGCATTTTTATCCTGTATGCACAGTGCACCCCCTTCCCTCTGCAGCACGGCGCTGCCTGCCGATGGATTAGGATGTTATAAATTCACATGCAAATTTCACAAAATGCTCTACTGTTATCAACTTTATTAGATTTACGAATACAGTCCCGCTTATATTTTTTTATTCTCTTAATCCCTTTCATCACTTAATAGCTCAGAAAGTAATGGATTTCAGTAAAAAGGAGAGGCTTATTACAATCAATCCTGTTGCTCTATCTCTGCTCGACGCACGACTAATGAAACTTATTTTTCTTCAGGACCTCTACAGGAAATCCTTTCCCAAGGAAAAAAAAAATGTTTAATATGTTGCTGACTTGTAATACTGCAACTGTATTATTCCTCTCCTTTGGGTGTCCATCCAGAGGTTTGTAAGACTTATTAATCATACTTTATTCACCAAATTCTAGCCTGTAGTGACACAAGAAGCTACTGAATCTTATTTAATACAATATGCCAACTTACGGTTCATATGACTGGAGGCCCACACAATATCTTTTAACTATGAAAACTCAAAAGATTAATTTTCTTTTTCAATAGTGAGGGTAACAAATTGCCAGAAACAGCAACTTTATCATAGGGTTTACATCTTAAATAGTCCCACTGCTGAGTATCACAAAGTCTCTGTCATCCAAGTTAGCCTCCTCCAAGATCTTATTTCAAGCATGCCACTCTCATAAGGGTTTTTAAAGCTTAGTTCCCTCCTGTTGCATTCTTTGAATAAAAAGGCAAAGTAGAAAAACAGAAAACACCTAACCTTCATTATTAAATGTTCTGTTAAGAGGGAAGGAACCATCCACAGATTTACTGCTTTAGCTAACCCTGCAATACTCCCGGGCCCCCAGAGCCTCCCATCCAGTCCTGCCCACACTGCTTGGCTCCATCTGCCTGCTCTTCTCTCCATCACTGCTGGAGTCCCCTCCAAACCTGGAAAGGGGTTCCACAGCTTGTCCTGTGTCCTGGGGGCTGTGTTACCCCACAGGATGCAGCCAGTAGAGCTGCCCAAAAAGTTCCCCTCGACAAAGGACCACCACAAGTGCCTCAAATGCTACTGGCATAAGAAGTCCACTCGC
Source organism: Regulus satrapa (assembly GCA_013396955.1). Classification (NCBI taxonomy): domain Eukaryota; kingdom Metazoa; phylum Chordata; class Aves; order Passeriformes; family Regulidae; genus Regulus; species Regulus satrapa. Next base: position 388,366 of record VWZN01011593.1, on the reverse strand, counting down.
TCCCAATTCATGGATGCAAAAGTAAATGGATAGGCTCATTTCACTACAGAAGTGTGAGGAAAAGAAACAACTTTGGGGGTCACTTTTATGCCAGCAGTAAGTGTTTTATCATTTCCTGATACCTCTCCACAGGAGAGCAAAGAATGACATGCAGTGAATGTAAGCATGAGGATACAAATCCCAACGAACCACAAGGAAGCTACAAGACCAAGACACGACTTCAAACCAGACTCCTTACAGTTAATGAACATTCAAGGAAATGTTTTTTTCTTGTGTTTATTTATTATTAATGTAAATACTTGTTTGCTGGTATTTTTTTTTTCCATTTGTCCAGGACTGGTAATGGAAGTAACATGAGAAAAGTTAAAAAAATATCATAGGCGTCATTTTAGAAAGAAGGGGTGCTGCATGTACTAGGAACAAGAATGAAAATTCCATTTCGATTTTCCAACTGAAAAAGGTCTGCAGCACAATATGGTTTTAGCATTATACATAGTTGACAATAACGTGGGTCTTCCTACACTTCTGCCTCTGCTCTGGCCAATTCCAGAACCATCCTCGAGGGTTGGCGATGTAACCAACCGTGCAACACTTAATTAGGAGGCAAGGCTTCCTGGCCCAAAGTGGTTATGTTCTAAAACATAGGAATGACTTCTTTCTGATCATACCTAGTAAAGCTACTAATATTTTAAGGGTTTTTTAAACTCATTTCAGTAAGAAATGCTTCTTGTTACTACATATCAATGAAGGGAAGTTAAGAAGGCAATGGCTTTGTGTCCTGATATATACCTCCTGCAAAGCTTGATCCTACAAATATCTCACATGGTTAATTTTACTTACAAGAGCACCTGCTTGTATGAATAAAGTTACTAATGTGTACAAGTGTTTGCAAAACTGAGCCCCTAAATCCGTTAATTTAATGGCAGAAATTTATAAAATATATAATTGATGAACAAGTGAATTAGGATTCTGCTCAAAAGTAGGTAGAAAAGGATTATCACTCAGGCAAGCTCTCTCTTCAGTGACTGTTTATGATTGATAGATTTGTATAAAGCTGAGTTTCTGATTAGTTCTGAGATATGAATGCTTCCAAATGTAGGAATAAAAAAAAAAAAAAAGACTTTCTGAAAATGAAATGCAATATCCAATTCAATTAAAAGAAAAAGCTATTATCTGGAAGTGAACCAAGACTTTGGGATAACATTATTTATTCTGTGCCAAGTTTAGTAGATGTTTTCCAAAATGCCAGTTTACTTAGATTTTATGGAAAATTTGACCTTTTCACCCAGAACAGAGGCTGCTAATTTCATTAAAGTTGCTAGATATTTCCTCAGAGGGCATCCATGCCAATTCTAGTATTTCATTCCCCTATTTTCATCTATATTCCTCTTACATGGAAGTGGCCTGACAAAGCTATAACCACGGTGTTGTTTCCTGCTCTTTCTGTACCCACTGCCAATGTACTTCATTATTCAAACTCTGAAAGCATTGAGGAAACCGGGTAAAAGTAAGTGCTGCCCATCCAAAGCTGCCCTCTTGCTGACACCCAGCAACTCTAAGCCCCTGGGTCAGGTAATCTGCACCACGAGCATCCCAGAAGAGCCTGAATCAACTCAACTGGCAGGAGATGAGCCAAGCCTGTCAATTCATACAGCAGCTTGAGCTCATCATCTGTATTTACATAGTTCCTCAATCAAACTCCTGTGCTCTGTAAACTACGTTTATTACCCTTCTTACGGGCCGACACAGTTTTACAGTTTGCTCTCCTTACAGTAGAGGCACAGATCTACTCTTGATAGCTATTTTGTACTTTAATTCTCCCCTTTTAGAGGGAGGGAGCAGTTATTACTTGCCAAACTAGCACATGTTCATAGAGAGAGTGCGGTCAAGTGGTCAGGAGCAGAGCTGATGTTAATTAGCAATGAAATGAGGAATGAACCAGCATTAGCCCTGAGACTAATCAATGGGAAAATCACTCCAAGCAGGCAGCTTAATGAAGTACTATACAGCTGTTTATTTTTAGTCTGTTTTAGCCTGACAACAAAATCCCGATTAATTAAGGAAAAAAAAAAAGTCTTTCTAAAACGTATTTCCTTGTAGAGCCTTGCTATAGCTCTATTTGTTTGGATTTCTTATTGCATTTGTCTATACCTCTCCCTGGCAATTAAAGGCGCAGTTAGAAAAATTAAAGCAGGTCAGAAAAGCATGTACCCATCAGTGGCACACATTTGTCACCAGCATAACCTGCCACCTCACAGGTGGCCCATTCAGGGCCCCTTGCAGCACTTAGCTCCCTGCCCCTCTGCAGGGGCAGAGGGAGGGCAGAGCTTCCAAGCCTGCTCCTGCCATCCCTGGACTGCCAGAGGGAAGGATGTGCGAGTCCTGTGGCACAATTTGGGCGAGGCAGCCCTGGTCCTTCTGCTGTCCCAGAGGTCCAGCAGGACTCTGGATGAAGATACCAGTGCACAAGTGTGTTTGAAAATCTGGGCTTTGCCCTCACTGTGACATGATTCCTAACATCAAGAGAGGCAATAGCATTTCCCAAATGTTCGCATTGGATCACCATGGTTGAATCACACACTACCTGCCAAATAAGTCCCTAACCAGGACATCCAAGGATGATGTGGCTGCTCCCCTGTTGGCTGCTCTTTTGGGCATCCCTGTGTCTTGTGTCTCCCAGGCATGTCCCTTTTAACTCAACCCTGCACTGGGCTCTTCCTTCATGCAAACCTCAGCCTTTTCTAACAAAGCTGGTATAACACGCTTTGAATATGGTGACATAAAAGAGGAGGAGAATAAGACTGGGAGCTAAAGCCTTTCCCTCACAACACTACACCAGGAGACAGCACCATAACACAATCTTGATTTATCTAGCTGAAAAAACTGTTCTCTTTTAAAACAGCAACAGTAAAAACCAAAAAATTTAGGGCTTTACTTCATTTCTCTCTCTTTAAGACTCCAAATTCACTTTTTGGTACATTCATGCACAACAGAAGAACATGAAATGGCATTTCCATGACAGTAAAAGTAGCTATGGTTTAGACTTGATGTTAAGAGCAAGAATTTTAACACCAACCATAACATGAGCTGGAGACATAGGAGGACAACAACCCTCCTCCTGCACAGTTCCCACCCACCAAAGTAGAAATAGACACAGATAAAAGGTCAATTAAAACCAGGTCTTATAGAAGTTCTTTTTTTTGGTTTTTGGGGTTTTTTTGTTTGTTTGTTTTTTGGTTTTTTTTTTTTTTACTGTGTGTATTGGACAATTCATTGTTTGTTTGATCAAAGTTCTCTCAAACACCAACAGAAGCAGGACTGGGAAGAGAAGTTTCTTAATATTTCCAAATATAATCAATAAACCACCTCTGTCAAAGATAAAAAAGGGGGAAAAGTGGAAAAAAAAAGGACAGTCTTACGCAGATACCTAAGTGTCTCTGGGCTAAATGTACATACTTGTCTTTAGAAATTTTTCTTGTGTTGCAATGAACATCATTCTGCAGCCTTTTAGGCAAGCACAACCTAAACAAGAGCTGGGTAAATGACACAAACTGTTCTTCCCCAGGAAAGAAAGAACTCTTTGAACTGATATTATCAGGCCTTCTGTGACAGAGAGAATTTCTAAGTCAAATTCCCCTCCTGAAGATGGAGACATTACAGTAAATGTATTCATTAGACCTCAAGTGACAAGCCTTAATTAAAATGTACCAAATGTTTGCAAAATGACAACCAAAACTGAAGACACTCAAGTACAGTAAATATATATTTTGCATTGAGCAGAGCAAGACAGACACTAGTTTTCACTTAACACTCAAAGGATACTATAAAATGAATGCTACAGATATCTTTCAATATCATATGTATTTGTTAGAAAACGTCTGAGAGCATACGTACTGTAACAAATCCATTCACATCTGCATTCTTACACACAAATTAAATTTCTTAAAGACCTTATTGTGATTATAAAAAGCAAGTTTTACCAGTTTTTCTTCCTTAGTCATTAATTCCACAATCTGCTGAAATAAATATTGCTAATGCTTTTCACTTCAATAACTCCATTCATGCAAAGATCACAACATTTCACAAACATCAATTAAATAAACTGCCTTGTAGGAGAGGCAGTGGCTATAAAAGAATTGACCAACTCCTGGGGGTTGAGGTGGAAGATCATACCTGTTCAACAGCACACAGTTGGATTATAAATTTCTCAAGCTTAGCACATGCCAACACAGTAGAGCAAAAGCATGTGTGCTTTTTCTAAAGACACACATGAACGTTCAAGTCCTGCTACAGATACACCAGCTGATTGAAAAGATCAGCTAGTCTTTGACTGATTTTGACTTGGTTTTGATTACTTGCAAAGGAAGTGAAGGAGTTTTACCAAAGCTAGCCAAAGCTGCTTACTTGGAAGACTTGATTCCATCCAACTGTAAAGTTTGATTTTCAGAGGGCTCTTTTTTTTTTTTT
>VWZN01011593.1:353186-375013 GCA_013396955.1 Regulus satrapa | reverse complement strand
TGCACAATTTTCTCTTCTTAAAATCTGCTATTCTTCTTCTTTTTTTTTTTTTTTTTTTAACCAGAGATCCAGAGCTACAGAAGGGGCTGGCAAGTTACTGCCCTTATGCTTGATATACTTCCCAAGTTTCACATTTCTTTTGCATTGCTTTTGTACATCACTGTGGGCAAGTACCTCTGTCTGCATGGGCACAAAACCTCGCATAAAGAAATGGGCACGTGATCATCAAAAAGTCATACAGAGACAGTGACCTGCATCCCCATACAGACAGAAATTAACTTCTCCTAAAGGTCTTATTTTCTGCCTGTTATCTCTTCAGCTCTGGGAACTGCTGAGCTTAACAAAGTAAACTTGATTTTAGTTATCACAACAAACTCAAGAAGCTCTGCAAGGAGCAGAAACCCAAACAACTACAGTGCAAATACTCAGCCTGAAGCTCTGAAGGCTGCTTAACATTTAAAGCCCCACTGCTGCCATGCTGACTTGCTGGTTAGGGCGTTTCAAACACAAATGGGTCATCTACATTTAATGTGAAGTTATACCACAGCTTGTCAAACAAATAGATGTTTATGCCACCATGGGCTGTTCAGGGATTCCAGAGTGGAGCACACAGCTATTATAAAAAGCAAATTCTCTGAAAACTGCACACCTACCTCTTCCCCACCTGAGGTAACATCTTTAGCTGAAGAGGGATTTGGGATAGTACAATATAAAGAGCAAAACCCAAGAATGGATTAGTGCAATGCAATCTCAAACGCAAGTACATCTCTGCCTGCTTGAAGTGGCAGGGTAATCAAAAATTTTCAGTTCACCAGGGACAAAGACCACCACTGGTTTAGCCAAGAAGAAACAGACTTCATAAGCTGATTAGGGCCAATACCTACACATTTGTACACACACAAAAAAACCCCAAACCCCAACCAACCTCAAACCAACAAAAAAATAAGCCCAAACATTTATTACAACATAGTTAAGTAGAAGGTTAAAACCAGTTCTCCAATCTTAAGTGCTGAGCAACTTAGTTTCAGTGGCTGTGGTTATTTACAGGACTTCCTCAGGGAGAAACAATACTCATGGCTAGAGGTGATAAAGTAATCCAAATGCCTAGACATTATAAATGAACAGAAGCTGAAACTCTACTTCTGTCCCTCATCTCATATTAGCAGAATGATTGTTGCACTGTTGTCTTCTTCTCTTAACTAGAGACACCTCGTAGTCTAGGCAGACTCTGCTTTAGGTGTGTAGCTCCTTCCATCTCACCTTCCGTTCTCTCCTCACGAGTAGTCACTAAAACTAAAGGCCTTGGGGCAGAGCTGTTAATGGCTGGTTAATGTACAAGACTGACATAGCAACACAACTGTCAGATTTAAAAGACAAATTACTTCTCTCTTTTTTTTTCTTCCACCAATGCAGCATGTGGTGCAAGTGTGTGTAAAACAGTAAGGAGCTCTGGAAGAATATTAGGGCCTCACTGAACCATTTCTGAGGTAGCTGCTGATGGTTAACAGGGCAGGACAAGTGCCTGCAGTGCTGCACCTCTATGTCCTGATCCACCACCACTGGAAAGGACTCCAACTCCTCCTCACATATCCAAATATGCAACCATTGGTTTTAAGGATGGTACTATTGAAGACTGAGTTTCAACCACCTTCTTCTGTACCTTTTCAATAAATGAGCACATTTTTATTTTCTTACATTAAACAAAGGAGACACGCTGAATGTTCATTTACTGAAAAATTCCAGGTAATATAAATACACTCAAAACAGGAGTCAAGTTGCAATTCCACTTCCAAATATAAGTCAACTCTTTGGAGACCTGGGGAATAGAGGAGAGCCAGACCCAGCTCAGCCCAGCACTCCTCTCTGGCATACCTCCCCAGGCACATGTGTTTGAATGTGTTTAACTGGGAAGGCTCAGGTCAGTCCTGTGCTGTAGGAGCATCTCCTGCAGCTGGAACATCCGAAGCAGGTAGCCTCCATGTTGTAAACTGCTCATGCAGCAGGACTGAGAAAGAGGCATTTCCTGGTCACCGGCTGTTCCCAACTACAGGAAAATGAAAATACAGCATCTCCACACCTGTTCGCCTGATGGTGAAGGAAGGAAAAGCCATTACCGAGTGACAGGAGACGAAAAACCAAAATCCACTTCAGCAACTCATCCCAGCACTGGTGATTAATCTCACACTCCCACAGCCTGATGCACATTAACCAGATAATTAATAATTTCTTTAGGGACTCCAGCTCAGCAACTGTTTTATCAACCTGCACAGTATTAGGAGAGAGATGCTGCATTTGTGATCAAACTGCTGGAACTACCAAAATGTTCTGCAGGAACAGTAAAAGCTTCAGAGCAATCTGTGAGCCCAGTTTCACAAGTAACTGTAACATATGTGCAGAAATCAAGGCTGCTCCTTTATCAGTGCAATCACCAGACTCAAAAATCTGAGCAAGATCAGCATAATGAGAATAATTAACAGCAATGCCCAAGTCCAATCCCCATCTTTCTCCAGCAGAAGAGCTTCTGAGTATTTTTTTAAACCCGTTTTGCTTGATGCAGTAACACAGTATGTCCAATCATGCACTTCTACTGTCCTTGCTATGAATAACAAATCAGATTCATTTGCCTTACCATAAAAAGGGGTAAACAATAAAAAAACCCACCACCCTACGTGTCATGACACGTGTGAATTCTATAAGCCAAAGGCTTCCAAGCAATTCAGTGAGGAGGATGGCCACACTTAGCAGAGCTCTTGCTAACAACTTTTTACCACCCTCTGTGCACTCATCCTCCATGTTCAAGGACAGTCACACAGGATCTGAAACACAATACCAAAGTGCTGGCACCACATTATCTCCCCCAGCACTTAAAAATGGACTGCTGAGAAAAATCATGGTAAGTATTCTTTCCAATATTAAACTCTCCAGTGTGTTAGATATGTGTCAGTATCAAGTGATTAAGAATGACTGATAATTAATAAATCACACCCATGGAGAGTGACCGGGTATTATTTCTTTCAGCCTCTGAAAAGAAGAGCTAGATTCACAGTTCTGCCTAAGTAATTTTATCTTTCTAAATTAACCATCCTGTGCAACTGCTGCTAGCAAGGAGATGTTCCTCTTTTTTCAATTTGCTTCAAAATAGTAAGTTATTTGGGCTGCTTTTCTAGTAATAGTTTATTGCTATCATTACTGTTCAGGTAAGGAAACAGAGGCCCATCACATGTGAGAGTCTGAAAGCTTCCCCACCACAGAGTAGATTACTAAAGAAAGCTTCAACTTGTCCTTTCATTACTTGGCTACTCTTCCACCTGAGAGAACGCTGCAGCTTTTGGCTACAGCTCAGCAGAGTATCTGCCTTCCAAAAGATATCCTGCTCTTCAGACTCAGGTCCTGGAAATGGGCCCGTGCAGAGCTTTAATGACAGCCATGCACATCTGCACAACTGACCAGACATCGCTACCTGCATACCCCAAAGTCTGTTCTATGACTGGGTCAGTAAAAGAGAATGCTTTCTTTTAGTCTGTACCATCACTTGATTTTCATTTCCTTTCACTTCACTTCCTTCACTTCCTAAATGACACAATACACCAATTTTTTAATCATCTACTTTAGTGTTTATACCACTCCGCTCACCATATTATTTGAGCCCCTTCATTTTCATAGTGTCAGTTACCATTATTGCATTAAATTAAATCCTTTTACAAGCATCTTTCTATAAACATGCACTAGAGATAACATAGCCACATGGTGAGGATTCACAGACTACAGTAAGCAGATTACACCTGTCTTGATTTTCGATGTAGCTGTCGGCAGAGTATATTCTCCCATCAAACTGCACACACATCTCCTCATTAAATCTACAGGGGAGAATAATTACAAAACAGTACACTGCAGTTTACCAATTGGTCTTGCATACATAACGGCCTATCAAAGAAAAATTGTGTCCTCCAACAGCTGGGAAAAATCTTTAAATTGTTATTAGTATTATTATAAAATAGCCAACATTTTAAACTATCCAACAACTTGCCTCCTGTATGCAAAGCAGACAGATAGAGGTAATCACATCCAAAAGGGTCTTTGACTCCCAGCCCATAAACAGAATTACTCTTCCCTTTACAAACAGTCCATTCCCAAACCTTCTGTTCCACAGTAAAATCCCATCCTCCTGAGAAATCATGCTGATTGCAGAATAAGCTTTGAAAGCAATTGGGTGGTTTTCTGCATCTCTTAAGCCCTGGTGATGAGTGCTAAGCGTCACATTCCCCCACATCCTCACTCCTCGATGGGGAAACAGAGAGTCTGTCAGGTCTCCACCCTTCCCTCACCAGCCAGAGGAGGAGGGGAGGCTCAGTGGGAGCCTGTTTATCTCCACTCACATCTGAGGTTTCCTTCCAGCCCTCAGCACTACCAGCAGGTCTCCTTGCTTGGCAGTTGGCTGATGAGGTGCTGCCTATCCCCGATAAAGGATGCTGGAGAGGCTGCAAAAATCTGCAGATGGAAGCAATCTCCTGGTGCTTCTGTCCCTGGCCTTTCACACTCCAGAGATGAAGCATCCAGAATATACTGAACTGGTATTCCTGTGGAGCATCAGGAAACAAAATTTTTCACCCATGTTGAAAACCAGATAGTTAAAACATCTGACCTGTGTTTGTGTTAATGGATAAAAGGCAAAACCATTTTTGGATGCTATTTGCATTCCAAGATCCCAACTCTTAAGACCTTCAGCTCCACTTAGCAACCAAACCCATCACTCTTCAGGCACCACTTCTGAATACCAGCTCTTACTCATCACACAACAGAAGAGGAAAAACCCCAGACATGGGAAGAGCCAAATTATTCAGATGAAAAAGTCAAGTTAGCTTTGCTAACTTTCCTTGCTAGCCCAGAAACAAAAGCCCTCCTAAGTACATATTTGGGGCCCAGCAGGATATCCTGACACACTCTCCTGCTCTGCCAAACCAGGAACTAAGAGGTGAAGACTTCAGCAACAAGAGAACACGCTACTGGACCGGTCCCACATATTCTAGTCCTTGCAGATTTTTATACAAAGGCTGCAAAAGGGACCTTTCTGTACAAGCTGCCCAACAGCCACCTTTTCCCATCTCTGAGGGACAGTGACACAAGCCACCTCAGCAGGCAGAGGGGACGCTCACGTCACCACATCTAAAACTGTTTGTGGCGCTAAAACCACCAGAGAACAGAATCACTCTCTGAAACAGCTCTCAGGACCAGCACTGCAAAGGATTTGCTGCTGCACTTTAGCCAGCTGCACCTCCCAGACGAGCTGGCATGCTGCAGGCTTGCTTCCAGTCTCTCCCAGCTCGTCCCTCCTAACAGGAACATGCCGACAANTAAGAACCCCAAGACCCAAGATTTCTGTCTCTGCTGCAAACCTCACGGATTTTGCAAACTTGTCCCCGGGGTCCCAGTAGAGTAAAAACCACCCTGTGTCCACCACCAAGAAGGGTGTCCCACACCAGGAACTGGGCAGTAAAGTCCAGCAGGGACAACACATGGACCCAAGGATACTTTGTTCTAGCCTACATCCTGCAAAGAGGAACCCAGCATGACCAACCTCCTGGCACTTGGTTCTTATTTCAACTCTCCTTCATAGAGCAGTCTCAACACAGAGAAGTCAAAAATAACTTTGCCATCAATTGCCACAGTAGCAAAGTTTAGGCCTTTGGGAAAATTTTCCTTGACTTCACTAGTTCTGGACCAAAACATTAATCAAATAAAGCACATCAGCTATTATAGCTTGCATTAAAAAATACAAATACCTCATAAAAACTGTGCTTTTCAAGTTTTAGAGGTCTTTGGAAAGCTTTTCCTTTCACTGCTGTCCCCTGACACTACTGACTATGCATATTCAGATCTTCCATTCAAAGGTATTCTGCAATAAAACAATCCTTTATCAATTGCCAGAATACCTATCCCACAACTTTTCAGAAGAATTGAGTGTTTAATGTGTCTTTACAAAGTATCATAATTCCATTTTTCTTTTCTTACTAGAAAAACAAACCAGCCTGGCAAGTGGAGAGAAAGGTATAAGACTACTTCTCTCTAAGACATAATATACAGGATTAGAAGGAAACTGCCAAATTAGGAAACTAACTTTCCTGGATGGAGTGGGAAGGGTAAAGCATATCCAATCCAGACAAAGACTGAAGGGAAAGGGGAAAAAAAAGTATCAGCTGAGTGGAGAAACCTGTCACAGATATTTCAGTAGATCAGGACTCTGACTATGTATCAGAGAAGAGAAGCCCTGATCAAGTCACATGCCCTTTAGTACAGATAAGATCAAAAGTTTTCAAAGGAAACTGATGGTGACAGTTTCTTCATTTGTATGCAATGTGACATAGCAGATCCAAACTGTTGGCTACTTTTTGAACTATTTGTCAGGGGAGAGAAATTATTATTTTCTTTTATAGTCTACTTTCAAGAACTCTTAGTCATTTGGGGGTTCTCCCCCCTGCTCTGTTTTATTTTTCAGCCTGGATTCAAACGTTCACCTTTGATGTAATATTTTTGCTGCACATCAGAATAGCTATGCCAAGCTTCAGAAGAACAATTAAATACAGAGAACGAAAAGGATGACATCACTTCAAACATGAACTTTTAATAAAATTATTCTAAAGAAATGTCCCTGGTGATGATTATTTTCCCTGTATCTTCTTATTTTACTCTTTCCATGTGTTTGTAGCAATTCAAATTATTGCCAGGCTAGCAGCTGCAGTTGACTCAAAGCCATCAGCTTACATATAAGCAGAAGTATTTCTCCCTGTTTCTCACTGCTCCTGACAAGAAAAGTGTTAAATATAACGCAAAAAATAACCGTGTAAGATCACAAGTTCCTTGTAAAGCCAATAGGCTGTATAACAGTTATATCCACATGGCAAATAAATAAATGGGGGACCTGTGACTAGCTCAGCTTCTCCAAGGCCCAGACCTGATGGGTTTCAGCCCAGCAATCCCTGCTGATGTGCAAAATCCGCAGTTGCTCATTATATGTTCGTAAACTTGCTCTAAAATCATGCCCTTCCTTCCAAAAAAAGGTACCAAACACCTTGTCAAAGTTCATCTGTGGCACTCAGCATTCATGAGCCAGTGATATGTGTACGGTAATAACATTCTCCCCAAAGTGTTGTGAAACATTCAGAAACTGCAGTAGCTGCAGCCACGTAAGTATCTGAGACAGCCAGACACGAAAAAATACGTTGCAGTCTCCCGGGTGAAGGAGAAGGTACTCAAACCACAGCAAAGCGATACAACATTCACTTCTCGCTCTGCTACAGCCCAATAGATCAAATTTTAAAGTTGTAGCATTTGGTTTTAAATGTGACAAACATTTTAAATGTTTCAAGCTCTTATATAAATCCCTGAGAATCCTGGAATCATGGTAATAAAGGATGCTGAATTTAAGGACTCAAGTCTAAGCCCCTTTAAACACAGCAGGGGAAAGAAACAGCTCTTCTAACAATATTTTTCTCAGGCAGGCAAAATATTTTTGAAGCAAATTGTTTGGAATACATAGCTTACACATACAAGTCTATTAAGAGTTTATACAGATATTTATAGAGAAATTACTGCAGTACACAGAGATTTAGAGTCACTCAGAAAGTCTTAAAAAGCATATGAACAATACCTTTGGTGCATAAGGCTGCTGTCAGAAACTCCTGTCAGTGAAGTTCTTTTTCTCAAACCATCACCTGCTCCCTGTCCCTGCGGCCCAGCCCTTTCTCAGGGCTGTTGTAAGATCCCTTGTAGAGCAGTGAGAGGAAAAGAGCTGCACCTTCCCCATCAGGTCCCCAGCTCCTCAGCCAGCCCTCAGGGCTCCTGCTCCAGCCCTGCTTTCCCAGAGCTGCAGTCCATCTGCATCTCCTCCCCTGACACAGACCACAGCAAACGTGCCCACGGTTTCCCTTGCTACTGTACCAAAGCCCTGTGATTCATTAATTTTATGTTCTTGAAGCATCACAAATTACAAAATCCAAAATCCACATGAAGAAGTCACTCTGGTGTCACCCAGCACTCACCTCTCCCACCTGTGCCAATCGGCAGACCATTGCACCACGAACTACTTTACCAGATTTTTTTTTCCTCCCTCCTCATGGGAAAATTCTAGCTCTGAATTTCAAAAGCTCCCATTAACACACAAAAAGCTGGAATAAATCCCTCTCCTGGACACACAAACACGCTCCGTTTCACATGACTTGCAGCTGGCCTGAAGAGCATGCACCCTGCCCCACACATCACTATCTGGTTGTGCAATGAGACCACTTCTGATAGGCACAGCCCTGCAGCAAGCAGCCCTAGTTGCAAAACACCCCATAATTGACATTTTAACCCACATTAGCTACCATGCACCTGCAAGGTGCCTGCTAAGGGCAAACCTGGTACACACCAATCCAATATGAGAGTAAACCTTTACGAGAAATAGGAATTGAAAATGCAAACTCAGACTGGGCATCACAGACTGGTATGGATTTGAAATTACTGATACATTCATAGGGGATATGAAACCTAAAGAACAGGGTAAAGCAATCCCATAGGCATAAAAAAATACATATACACATACACAGAGACACAGGATACAGCAGTCTCACCACACAACTTCTGATACCAAACTTAAATAGAGAAGCTATTTTTCCTCATCCTCTCGGCAGAGAGGAATAATATGGCAAGAAATCAGCTTTTCTAGGGGTGTTCAAGAGTTAAAAGCCTGGAGAAGGTGGCCCCCTGAAGTGGCTACTGACCTGCATTAGGAGTCTGACAGGTATAGGCAGCTCTTCTCACACTCTCAGCAGGGGGCCCAGGCTTGAGCAGGCTGAAGTGGATGTTGGTTCACCTGAGTACACAGGGCTGTAAGTAACAAAAATTCATCTGCTTGCTGAAACTGTCCCTGCTACAGAACAACACCTTCCATAGGCAGACAGGCTTTCAGTTATCATTAACTGAGTCAGCCATTCAGGGTCAACTGCAACCAGGTATGAATCAGCACCATCAGGCTTTCAGAGTAGGTGTTAAAACCCAGATGAAACTCATTCCCCCCCTTCCCCAGGTGCTAAACAAACCAGTGTTTCACCCCTGTGCCCCTGGGTGGGCTTGTGGCTTCTGCCAAAGACGTGGTGAAAGTGATGACTGCAGCTGGGAAGGACTGGATACACCTTCCCCCATGCGAACAAGGGCATGAGGGATGGCTCACTTTGAGTTTTCCAGCAAGGCCAGTGGGTTCTCCCCCCCGCGTAGGTGTTGTGTGTTTGTTCCATGCCCAGGAGATGGAACAATTAAGATGTGCTCAATACCCTTCTGCCGCCCACTCAGTGTAACACCTTAGTCATCAAATCGTCCTATTGTGCTGCTCAATACTTTCTATAACAGTAGGAATATGAGAGTATGTCCAAAGATAGCAATGAACACACAAGGTAATTATTTTTAAGCTTGCTAATCACAATCAATACTTTCTTAGCAAAAACTGATGAGCTGGAGTTGGCTCCTATTTTTAACCAATAAGATATGCAGTCAAGACTTGAATTACACCATCGGGCAAGTCTCCAAACTCCTAATGACTGCCAGCCAAGAGAAGGATGGGTCCTTGGTGGGTCTTACTCCCTTCCCGAGCACCGTATCAAACTATTTTTTCCATTGACTATAAAGCCAGAAGTGGGCTGTAACTGCTGCACGACTTCACCAAATACACCACGCAAGAATCTAACTCCATACATCAAAAAGGAGTTATGCAATTCTTTAAAAGCCTGAGGATGTTTACTTGAAGAGTTTGAAGTTTTGTAGCTGTCATATAAAAGATAAACTCCTCGTAGAACAGCGCCATGTGCCTTCCAGGGGTATACAATTAGGAATAGTTGAACACAAGTTGAAGACTCGTTAGAAAGCTCACACCCCCCCCTCCCTATTTTGGTATGATTTTCCTTAAAGTAATATTTCTAATGTGTTGCTATCCTTTGACTTTTTTTAAAATTTCCAAAGTCCTAAACTTCTTTGTTGCTTTTGGGAAATTCCTCACTTCTCTACCAGTCTCAGGAAGGTGTTATTCCCCCTACAAAAGAACCAAAAATCATTCCCAACATTCAGTACTGCAGCAATAAATCCCTCTTGGAAGAAGGAACATGTTTTTGTTTGTTTTGTTTCTTCTCTCCACTGACTAAAAGCAACAATGAGTCCAAAGGAATAGTACAATACCATCAAGTGCAATTGTTGCCTCTCACAACAAATGTGAAGGGGATCAGGAAACACACCCACCCTTGATTACTGGGAAAATATCAGGAATAAAAGATGTCAGCAGGGGCAAGTAATTATTTTCATGAAGGTAAGAGAGACCAGCACCAGCCCTCCGCTCATTAACTGGATGGAATTACAGCGGTTCGAGGTTGCAGAATTACACAAGGAATTAACACTCCCTTCATTTTCCTGTCGTAATCCCTCTAGTCCGGGAGAGATTAGGGCCTCCATGAGGTGAGCAGGCAGGTTGGCACCTCTCAAGAAGGGACAGCAGCCCAGTCTGGAAGGAGGAACACGAACAAGGAACATGGCTTGCCCATGCCATAACTTCCAGACATCTAAAATGACCGATGCCCTCTGTGCTAGAAAAAGTGACACTGCAATCTGTACTAAATGGAGGTTTTGGAAGCCCCCTCCCAAACATTATATGCAGTGTCAGTGTTTATTAAAGATAACTAATGCCCTAACATTTTATTTACTTCTGTTTATTGCTGTTTTAGCAAGAGTCACCAGAGAGTAGCTATGCTTCTGGTCCACCAGGGTTCTTTAATCACTGTTAGTAGGTAAAATCATGTGTGACAACTAATCCAAAAAGCAGATTATATTTATTTTGGCTACAGTGGCTTGCAATTCGTTAAAATCAACAAAGCCTTTTCATTAGCCCCCTGCTGATGTCCTAAAACCAGATATTTCAAGGGTCTCAAAGCACAGAGCTACACACGTGCAGTAAAGCTGGGACTGACAGACTTGCTGTTGCTATACTTACCGTAAAATCTTATTAAAAACAACAGCAAACTTATTTTCTTTCATAAGAGGGCTTAATTTATGATCTAGAATTCCAAAATTAAAATCTTAGAGGAAGGACTTCTTAAATTTCAAGAAGTGAATCAACAATAAAATCATCAGTGAATTACTTGCTTGGGGTTGTGTGCTGTAAAAAAAAGCTGTTGTAACAGTGTAAGGAGTGAGATTACAGATTCAGCAAGTCTAAATATTAGCCTATGTGCCTACTGAGCCCCCTGAATCCTGGAACCACATTTGAACAACTGAATTTCATTAGTTAACAGTGTGATCTTGTGATCAGTAAATCTGTGATTTCATGATCTCTGGTCATGATCTTCCGATGACACTGCCTCAGACCTGTGATCATGAAAGCATACGCTTGGAATCACAGAGGATCAGAATAGATCACAAAAGTTACAGGGTTCCATCTCTTCAACCTCACTACTCTTCAAACACTGCCAGGAAGTTCACAAACCCAGGAGCAGCCTTACCATAACCACCAAGGGCCACCATTCAAACAAAATAGCAAAATAGTGCATTAGAAGGCCACATAATTGATTTTTATTTTTATATCTATCTCTATATGAAGACACTGATTTACATCAATGAAGTTTTTCCTCTCCTGAATTTCCTCAGTGACATCACACTTTTGGTGACTTCTTACACCCCCCTTTGGACAAGTGACTTAAACAACACCCTTGCCACTGTGAAAAAAGCCACCCTGACCTGCATCCTACCATGCAGAGATATTTATTTCCCACAGCTGGATGTAGATGTGGATCTGCTTTGCAAATTTTCATGCGGATTGCTGAAGTGGAGCTCCTTGTTTGTCCCCTTAAGCACAATCTTGAACATTGTCAAGGCCAATTATCAGACATCACTTCACACCAGCCCTTTCCAAATCCGCAGATCTCCAGTGGTTTAGAGGGAAGCCGAGAGCAGTCCTTTAGTGAGAGAACCATTCCTAAACACCCCAAACAGCACGGTGCCAGTCTGTCCCTGAGACTGGAGGGTCACTTCATCTCCCTCTGTGCCACTGTCCTCCAGCTGGCTGCAGCCCCTCCAAGTTCACACGCTGAACACAGCAAGCCGGCTGCTGAAGCAGAGAATAAAATCCAGACTGGAAGGAAAACCAAGATACAAAGCTTTTCTCCAGTGGCTAATCAGAGTTTTGTCCACAGGGAAAACTGAGCCCCATCTGATATACAACTTGCTGTTTTGGCTCTCCATAATTAAAACTATTGTTGCCATGGCAATACAGAGGCTGGTGAAAATACACGCACGGCTCATGTCATGCCTCTTTGGTGATACAATTTGTTGTCCCAGTCTGGCTTGTGCCAGGATGGAACAAAACGTGACTCGGAAATAGTTGACTTGACGAGGTTTGCTATTTAGGAATCAGATTGTGTGAGCTGTGAGACCACTTTCTCAGGCTCCCTAACATGACCACTAATCCTGTTAAAGTCAATAGCAGTTTTAAAGATAATTTCAAAGAGAAGAGTTCTGATCCTACACTACTAAATTTTTCAAAGCACTATAAAGAAATAGATATATGTTTTTAGAAGTATAGAGAATGATAAAGAACCAATCAGAAGAATTAATATACACATTCTTAAAAGCAGATACAAAATTAAAATGCAAAAACCTGATGATAGGTTCAATACCACAAACATCCACGGTTTGCATTTGTTTATTCATTTGAAACTGTGATGTCCACTGAGCATGGTATAATCAAGCAGAATTTACAGGTCACCCAATGACCCCTGAACAGCAGCAAGTAATCTGCTTTTGAATAAATATTATCAAACATAACTCTTTCTGTTGTTACATACCTATATAGGCATAACCACATAGACATACCAACAGGTTTTTTTATAGGATGGGCAACAACTTTAGTTTTGTGACTTACAATCCAGTCATTTCTTATCTGGAAATCTTTAACACGATTCCTGAAGTGCACTAGAGTTTACTCATCTGGAAAACTTACAGGTGCAACTGACTTACTGACTTTTAAGCAGGTGTATGGGAATATCTGCTACACTAAAAAGGTGATTTGCAGAGACTTAAGTAAGAATCTTATTGATGCCAATGTCTGTTGACAACAGTCAGAGTTTTGCTTCTTTCTGGAATGGAAAGCTTTATTTATGGCCCAAGCACAACCAAGAGAGAGGGCTGTGGGCTGGAAGGTGGACCAGGGAGGGGTGAGACCCAGGAGAGCCACCCAGGCAAGGAGGCAGGCACTTCTTATATCACCTGAATTACTATGGCTCTTATATTTCTGTAAAGCAGTATACTTTCTATTGTGCAAATCCCAGTATGAAGTTTGAGTGCAAATCCTTCAGCTGCCATGTGGCCCCTGTAAGATCAATTATAGATAAGGGGATGGATCACGGAAGGTCTCTGGGACCATCAGGGTTTGTTTTGGACCAAAGACCAGACAGGATGGACCAGGGAATGCCTTAAAGGCAGAGGGTGACCGGGGTCACGATGGTGTAGGTGTATATAACAGCAATACAAAAATTCAAAACCTAATGTCTTACCCCACACTGTTTTCCCCACAATAAAGAAGAGGGGTAAAATAAAAAGGCATCAAAACAGTTAAACACATCACTTTATATACTCATGGATAGAGCTCAGATACTCTGGTTATTAGCACATGATAAAGTTCTATAAAAAACACATGAGGTTATGGAAAAAGAATGGGGAAAAAAAAACAACTAATGGGCCAGAAGAAGAACAATAAACTGGCAGATGGGAGGTCCCAGCTCAAGAAGAATTTGAAGGCACGGAGGATGTATTCTTGGAAGAGGAAGGGTACATCAGGTAGCTGACATATTGAGTTTCCAGGAAAGAGGGGAGAGTATTAATGACAGTGCAGCTGACGGTTTCAGCAGCTACCAACGAAATGATTTGCCCTTCTTTCTCAGCTGAAGAGGTGACAGTCTGAATATGGCAGCTGATTTACATACATCATCATAACTTCCATAGGAATATCAGATTTCTTTATAAGGACTTGTAGTACCAGCTTTGCAGGTCAGTGTCAATGTCTAACAGAGCCACTGGAGACAAAGGGGAAGATTCAGAGAGGCACTGAGGTGCCTGAAACAGGGCTTAACCTGAATTTAATTGTCTAATTAAAAAAAGATTCCAAAATCCCCTGCTTCAGTAACTGTAAATGCATCAGGGCTAACATTTATGAGCAAAAAGACCACTGGAAATCAATTCCTGCTACCCTGGCAGCCATGTGCCTATCACCTCTCTTAACTGACTCCACTGTGATCCTGTTCCAGGTCTCTCAACACTGCCTGTGTTGTGAAGGGGCCCAGTCCCAAAGGCAAGCTTGGGCTTCTCTGATCACACACCAAGAGTGCCCTCTTTCCTCAGCCCTGCTTTTTGCCAGTGCCTCTCCAATATGAAATACCCACGTTGTGCCATAACAGCACATTGGCTTCTGTCTGTGCAAGGCATCTGTCACGAACCAGCCAGCTGACTGCACAGGCACAATCTCTGCTTTGGTTCAGCCCACAGCAAAAAGGTGTGGGTATTTTTTCAGGGGTTACCACACACTAAACTGAAGTGCATAGGGTGACCAGAGGGATAACTGAATATTGCCCCAGAATTTCATTTCAGTTTGGGTGATGTTAGCACATCAAACACAAAACTGTTTGCAGGATTGGGCCCTGACTGTATGCCAACCCTTGCCCAGCATGAGGAACAAGGAACAGGCACCAAGAAAGCTCCAGAACAGCAGCTTCCAACCTTAAGCCAGGTTTAGTAATATATCAAGGCTTTAGAACATATAAAACAATTAAGGGATCAGCATGGTCTTTGATATTCTTTCCAGTCTGACTTTAATATGTTCTCACCATTTGCAGATGTCCCATCTATTTATGACGTCCTTTATGGCTTGTAGATTTTGTTACAAGAAAAATTCAGGTTGTGGATTTTTGCCAGTGGCAAGCTGATGTTGCTCAGAGCAGCATTAAAATGCTATCATGCTGTTAGATTAAGCAACCTATTTTCTCTACTAGCACAGATTGTACTTTAGTTTTGCCCTTACACCTACCAAACTGCTGTTTCTTGCAACATTTCCCTTTGAAGGTAGTTGCCAATCTCCAAACCAACGCTATTTTCACCAAATGAAAGAGAAGTTTCTAAAGGAGTACAATAAAAGCAGGAGCTGGACCTCTTTGCAAGACCTTTTTTTCAGTTTCAAAAATAATACTAGAAAAAAAAACCCCAAAACTCTGAGTTGTATTTCTTCTCTACTTTTAAGCAGGACTCCCATCAGATGACTCACGAGATATTGCCACATGTGTTAATACAAAACAGGTTTTATAGAATAAGTATCTATGGTATGTACCCTGTACATGTACCTGGTCCTAAACCTGCTGACATAACAACACCTAATTATTTAATGCTTTTTCTCCTTTTGCTCCTATTTTTTAAGCTTCTTTTGAAAATCTCTCATCCCTCACCTCTTCTCTGCCAGTCGCCCAATTTGGGCCATTTTCATCTGCAGTTCTTTAAAGCAAGGAGTCTGTGATGGGGACAATGAGACCAGAAACGAGCATGTACAGTCAAATGGAGAACCAGGCATTTCAGCTAGGGCATTTCTAGGACTTTAAATATAAATAACAAATAGGCTGGAGAAATAAAAAACAAAAAAAAACCAAAAACCAACCCTGCAAAAAGAGACCAAACTACAAGAAACCAGTCACATCGATTAGCTGATTAGTTTGCCAGTGAGTGATTAGTCAGAAAGACTGGAATTAGTCAGTGAAGCCCTGTTTCCCATGAATAAAATGTGGGGAGGACACCCTTTCCCACCCTCGGTGACAGATGATATCTGTTTTCTCCTTCGAGTTTGAATTTAAGAGCCACTGAAGCTCAGCAAGAGTATATTCTGGCTCAAATGAGCTGAAAATTGCATTCAATTTGAATTTCAAAACGAGAGGAGAAGGAGGAATGGGGGGGAGAGTGAGGGAGCGAGCTCAGCAGGACCCATCACGCTAGGTCCCTCTTGCAGCAGGTCCAGCTGCACCCAGGCAGGCTGCGGAGCTGAAATGCAGGGCATGATGCAAAGGAAAGAGCATTGCTGGACAACAGCCCAGTTCCAGTTTAAAAATAAACGTTTTGCTGTCAAGATCAAAGCAAACTCCGTTTTTATGTATATTACAAGCTGTATGTTCAGAAGAAAAAGATTCTTCTGGTTACTTGAGTGGAGAGAGGCATTGGAAAGGTAGAGCTGGTCAGAGGGAGGGGGGCACCCAGCTTTCCCACTAGAAAATCCTCAGTAATTCAGACTGATCTGAAACTACTTGCCATCTCCTTGAACAGAGCATAGGCCTGAATTTTCCTTAACGTAAGGTTCATTTAAGGTTACATTTTTTAGCATGGGGTAACATTTAATTTATGTCTTTGTGGGTGAAGGGATTATTTCCCCTTCCCTTTGTGCATTAAATTTACAGTTATATCTGATGACACTAAAAGAAATGGAGTTACGCCTGCAACCCAAATATATCCTGTAATTTGATGGCATGATAGCTGTTGGTCTTTTTAATGCAACTGATAATGTCCAATATTTCAATATAAAAATGGTAACATACCAAATCAAGAGATTCTTCAGCAAATTTCTTACAGACTTCACTGTGCAATTTGACCCAAGGGTCTGGAGTAGTAATAAAATAATTACAATTAATAATGAGAAATAATTAATAACTTAAGGATTAAAATGTGTCCATTTATACATTCAGGATCAGCATTTCCTATGTACCCTTGAGAGGCTTTTAGCTTCCCTTCCTAAATAGAATGCTTGCAGTAGCATTTAGAACTCAAGAGTTCAACTATCAGAAACTGGCAACTAATTTGGCTCATGGTATTTGTTTTATGGCATTATGTTCACAGATAGAAGGGTCCCTATTACACCAGTAACCCACTCATATCCTCTAATGCAGCTGATATTTCAAAGCACAATGTTTTTATCACAAGTTTTCCTCTTTTTTTTTTTTTTCCAACTGTTTTTATTCATTGATAAATCAGTAAATTGCCAGCTGTACACATAGAGGTGATGTGAGTCAGGATCCAAATGCAAAAGTAAAACAAAAAACCTGAGGTCAATTTTCCTGGCCATTGCATTAAATAAAAGCTCCCAGGCAAAAGAGTTAAGCACACACTATTACATATACCTTGGTATGCTGTGCCTTCAGCAAGGCTTATATTTCCCTCTATGGCTAAAGACTGTATTAATACCCAAAGTGAGCTAGTGGGCTGGTTTTTAAGCTTTTCCCATCACCAAAGTAATTCTTAACCTGTTATTCTGGCAGACAAAGAGACAATTTGAACATCTCTAAGTCCTGTTTGCAAACTTTGCACCACATAGAAACTTCCAAATACTGCAGGCACTTGGATAAAAATGTGTAAGCACTCATTACCACTTGAAAAGACCTCGTTGTGCACCACACTGGTCAGAGGAACTACTCAGAGTACAGGGCACTTTGTAGATATCCAAATATGCAACTGTATGCTTCACTCTGGAAGGCATTTTTGGGTATTATTGTTTCAAGTTTCATTCTTGCATTGTCTTCTTTCTGCCTTAATTGTAATGCCACAGAAATACTGATCTCCCATCTCCACATTGCCTTCTTATATGCTCTGCTTTCTTTAAATACACACCCCAGGGGTTCATTTCTGGAGGGGAAGAGGAGAAATACATGGACCTGTCTCCATCACTTCATTTCTCAAAGAAAGCTTTCTCTGTAAATCAGATTATCTGCCATGCTTACTTTACAATGCTTACTTTACTGAAGATGATACTCACTTTACAGGAGGTAGAACAATAAATATGCAAAATACATGGCATATTCCTGACAGGTCAATCTTCATACTGGAGCTTCTAGATCTAACACTACTAATAAGAAACAGTGAGAGCATTTTCCTGATGACAGCATTGCACTAAGCAGTGCAACGGCTTCCAGACCAGAGCCAAGCCACGTCCAGCCCGCTCTGGTCCATCTGCACCTACTCATGTGGACATGCCCCTGATGGTGCTCTGCTCCTCCAGCTGGGAAGGCCCTGCCTGATCCCGCTATGGCTGTCGGCGCTCAAACTGCTCCGCGGCCGGAGCGCCGTTAGCAGGCAGCGAGGAACGCCGGGCGAGCGTGGGTGGCAAGCATGGCATCAGAGGAAATACTTGGCAATTTCTCCAAGGTATTGGACACTAGAGTAGTTTAGCTGAATGGCATGCGTGCCCACATAAGGCTGCAAGGTCAAGGAGACCTTATGTTATTTACTAGGTGAGTGCTTGTTTCATGCACTAAAATATAGTATCAAGCTGTGGCCAGAAGAAGGACTTGCCTGCTGGGGAAAAAGTTAAAGCTCCCTATTTTTTTTTTTTTCTATGAGTCCCTTGACTTTTTTTTTCTACGAGTCCCTCGTAGTTGAACATCAGTTATTCAACATTGCATAACTAACATTATGAAACATGGATATACCTTACAAAGAAACTCTAAGAGGGAGAACAATTTCACGCAGAAACCACCTTCCAGAAACTTTTCTTCAGTCCTTTAACTCACTGATATCAAAACTGGGGAGGCATGAAGTCATGTCGACTGCAAATCAGAGTATGAATGAAAAACTCATTAGCTGTGAACTCTGCCACTCTTTTCTCCTATGCAGTATTCTACACCAAAAATGTTCTTACTGGAGTAATATTTGGTGTAAGAACATCCTGCCTCTCAAAGCCTAGGAAAAAAAAAAGAGAAAAATATTTTTGTCTTTTTTCATTGTTAATTTCTACCACATTGTTTTTTTGAATAATTTAAAAGCTAAATTATAAAAGGTGTATCCCTATAGATGACATCACAGAGCTTTGGCAAATTCATGCTGCCCAGAGAAATTATTTATTCCGTGGAAACAACACTACTCTCAGAGGTGGCATGCCAAATCTATGAAACCACCAACACTGTGGAAAACACTGCCCCAGGGGTGCCCTGAGAAGAGCACATCCTACAGCCAAAGAGGAGTGGAATATACTCAAGTCTTCCCAGTGCTTCTCTTGGTACCAATTCCAACCTCAACCCATTAAGGTCCATCCCTGGTTGTTACGGCACAAGATTGCTGATGATTTATTAAGAGCTCTTAGCTCCATCAGAGAGTTTACAATTAACAGCTTCTCATTTTCTTAAATATAAATAAATACATAAATGAAATCAGAGCTGCTAAGTGCTGGGTGTACCCAAATGACATCATGGCAACTGCCAGTCACCCAGGCGGCAAAAATAAGTAAGAGATGGGGGCGGGGGGAGCAGAGGGGGAGGCAGGGTATTTACTCAATCAGTACCTATTTTTGAATTTCCTTCAAGCTGGCTTGGACCAAGAGCCATCAATTATTTAAAAGAAGTAACATGATGCTTCCTTTGTTGAGGCAAATCTGCAAGCAGACCCCAAGAGAGAATAAAAAATGAATTAGGCAGAATTTATTAGTGTGCCTGAAGAAAACAGATTCAGCTATCAGAGCTGACTGTGCTTTTAAAAATAGTGCATTTCTGCCCATGAACAACAGTGTCTGTCTTTTTTCCTTACCCCAGTAGATCCTCAATAATCTCACCTCTCCCCTCTCCTTATGCTTTCTTTTTTCTTTTTCAAGAGGTCATAACACTGAAAGAGGCATCAATCATTCCTTAAACTTCTTCCTTCTTTTCTGACTTGACTTGATGTATTGTCTTCATTTAAATTACAAATATACTAATCTAAACCACTGTTTACCAAGCAGCATATTAAATGAAAGATGCAAGAAATTGCATCACTCACATTTTAAAAATGACTTTAGACTCAGGGACACATAAAAACAATGAGACAGAATGATCTGCCTTGGTTGCTATATTTCAATCCTAGCAAATGAGATTTGGTTCCAGTGGTTTTCTGCTCAGGACACTGCTAACCCCCAGTCGAACACACCCCCCTGCCAAAACCTGTATAAATCCTCCTCCTTGGCAGATGTTGGCTGGGGTTTCTGCAATGCTCCAGGGATGTGTAGAGCCGAGGTCTCAGTCCCTGGGTCTGCACCTGGTCAGACATAGAGTTCACACCTGACAGAGTCCCTCCAGGGCTGTGAGCAGGAGTCTGGCCCTGCCAGAGGCTGCGGCATGGACAGAGAGTGAGTGGAGGCTGATTCCAACCCCGGTGACAGCACTCGACTGCAAGAGCTGAAACAGCAGAGGACACACTTGCAGGACAAAAAAAAAACCAAAAAAAACCCAAAAAACAAAAAAAACCCCACTGCCTTCATTCAAAGGTTCCCTGCTTCATCCTTCACACCAGGGAAATGATGCATTTAGATCATTTTGGGTAACCTTTTGTGGCGTCCAGCAGCTGGAAAGGGCAAATGCCGCTTTACGAAAACACGGAGCTCTCTTGCGCGTGATCGCAGCGGGGCAGAGAGGCTCAGCCTCCTCCCAGTGCTGGGGCTCTTTCCCTGGCTCAGCCTCCTCCCAGTGCTGGGGCTCTTTCCCTGAGGCCTCAGGTGGTCACCAGCAGCCGGGGGCCTCAGCTGAGGCTCCCTCACTCACCCCTCTCCTCCTTGGAGGGGCTGGAGCCAAGGTTCTGGCACTCCCCCCAGCACGGGGAGAGCACAGGGCAGTCGCAGTTCAGCGGGGATAAGCCTCAGGAATTGGGTTTTAGGCTGCCTCCTTCTCCCCCCTGTTCCAACCCCAAAACAAAACAAAGGTCATCACTTACTAGCTCCTCGGCTGGCAGGGTGTGATTAGAAGGGTGTTTAGTCCAAAAGCCAAGTAAGTTTGATAAGAACTGTGAACATGGCCTCAAGGAGTATTTTCTCATGTCAAAGAAATCACTGGAACATTATTTATCAGCATGAGGCTGAGAGAAACCATAAACTTTCGGAAATGGGACCATTACTGGCCAGATATGTTTGTGTTTCCTCAGATCCTCTAAGAGAGGGACCTTTTCACAGATACGGTCCAATGTTGGCATAACATGGATCATGAATCACAGACTCACACATTAGTTTGGGTTGGAAGGAACATTTAAAAGTCATCAAGTCCAACCCCTCTGCAATGAGCAGGGACATCTTCAGCCAGATCAAGTTGCTCACAGCCCCATCCAATCTGACCTTGAATGTTTTCAGGGATGGGGCATCCACCACCTCTCTGGGTAACTTATTCCAGTGTTTTACCACACACATTGCAAAAAAATTATTTTTTCTATCTCATCTAAATAGACCCTCTTTATTTTGAAGCCATTACTCCTTGTCCTATCACAGCACAACTTATTAAAAGGTTTGTCTATCTTTCTTAAAGACCCTCTTTAGTACTGAAATGTGCTGTAAGATCTCCCTGGAGCTTCTTCTTCTCCAGGCTGAACAGCCACAACTCACATCTTGTCCTCACCCCTGATCATTTCTGTGGCTATTCTCTGGACTCACTCCAGCAGGTCCATGTCTTTCCTATGCTGAGGAGCCCAGAGCTGCATGCAGTACTGCAAGTGGGGCAGAACCCTCTCCCTTGCCCTGCCAGCCATGGTGCCCTGGCTGCAGCCCAGGCTGCAGTTGGCTTTCTGGGCAGCAAGCAATGCACCAAAGAGCCTGAGAGCTTGCATACAGGATTGCTGGCTGTCATGTTTCCCTTCTACAATTAGTAATAAGAGGGAATGAAAACAGTGAGAAATATTAAATATAAGCAGCTATATTAACATATCAATAATTAATATTAATATTATTAATAATATATAGTATATATTATAGACAATAATATATATTACCTATAATAATTATATATATATATACA
>VWZN01011593.1:336686-349365 GCA_013396955.1 Regulus satrapa | reverse complement strand
GAAAACTACAATTCAAATTAGCCAGTAAATCACAAATTGTGACAGAATAAAAGCAAAGTATTCTGAGGGAAAGGAGGATGAGCCATCTAATTAAATGGAGGAATACAGAACAAAAGAGGGGGGGGGAAATTTAAAATAAACCCTAGATAATCCAAACAGCATATTCCTAATTTTTCTGAAAATTGTTGTGGTGAGAGTATTTGTTAGGATGTTTCATGAATACTGTATGAATGCTTTTAAAAAGGTATTTTAAATGAAATGCAAAGCAAAAGAGCAATACTCTAAAATCAGGGTGCATTCTCAGAATGTGGTTTAATACACTGATCTCTTATTTCCTGAGCATATAAAGGCACAGAGCTACAAGACTGCAAACCATCTTCCCATTTATCGTAACATACTCTTCCAACAAGGTGTAACATTTACTGACTGGTAAAAACAGACAAAAAAATCTTCCACCCTACAGTCACTTTCTCAAGGAAAAAAATGAGAAGGCCACAACTCACATCAGAAAAGAGATACCAAACATGGGCTCTGGTGGACCAAAATGAGAATTTAATTTCAGAATATAAAAATCTGAAGTAGAATCCCAAATATCAACAGCGAGAATCCATGGAAAATTATTAAACTGAGCTCTTTGCTGGCATTTTCATCTGGACTGAAAAAAGGGAACATTTGCTCCAACCTCTCTTTACAATAGAAGCTGCCAATCTCCTAAGTAGAAGCATTATGAGGAACCACGATTGATGAAACAGAACAGTTACTTCCCACTTCTTTCAAATGAGCCAGTGAACTGGTTAGGATTCAGTGAGATTTTGGGGATTTGGGCACAACCACAGCATTGGATAAAAAAACCCCAAACCAACCAGCCCTGACTTCATAGATATTTCCAGATGTTTGAGTTGGTTCGCTCATGTTCACTTTCACTATCCTACTCACATACAGCATCCCCTCTGAATTATCCCTGTTGTTCACCAGATATAAACATGCTCTAACCATAGCAGAAGACTTAAAAAGTCAAGTGCAGGAACTTCAGGAGGTCTACAGAGAGTGGATCCTTAATATATTAAAAAATATCCTTAAGATATTTCTCAATCTCAGGGGGATCTATGCCTCTCAGGTCAACGTGGGACATTAACATCCTTCAGTGCTTACACATCTCCAGTGAATAAGTATGCCAAGGACCAAAACTCATATGAGAAAATCCCAAAGTCAATTTGACACAATTACTAAATATTCTATGAGGGTATAACTTGGCTCATGTAAGTGAGTACCTGAAACATCTGTTAAAGTGGACAAAATACCCCTTTATTTAAAAGGGAATACTATGGTCTGCTACTTCTCATCCAAGTAAAGGAATTTCATTTGGTGTTCTTTACCAGAGTATACATGCATCATAAACCTAGATAAACTTGCAGTGCATGTAATTTAATGCTTCTAAACAAAACATATTCATAAGTACACATTCACATCATCAACGCATAATAAACATATCCAGCTTAGATAAAATAGTCTATACATTGAAGCACCTCTCATGAGACCCACACTAATCCAAAATACATCCTGCTTATGTAAGGTATCATCAAAGGAAACAATCACAGCTAATTTAGAAATGAGGAAAAAAAAAGACAGTAAATAAACTTGTCCATATTTGAACAGTGATTCTCTAGGAGTGCTGAGAATAAAACCTAGAACTCTAAACCACAAAACATCATCCTTGTCATACTCAGCATGTGTAATGTAGCCAAAAATTACATAAACCCTTTTATGCCACAAACTGCAAGTAAAAATGTCAGCGCAAAAGACAGAGAATAATTAATTTTGCATTTCAGCAGATACTTTTTTTAGAAGTTGCATGTTGGATAGATTGTTATATGCAATCTTCAGAAATTTTCCTTTTCAGACACACAGTGCATAGGGTTTTCTCCTGAGAAAAGAGCTCAAGACCTCCAAGAAAGAAAAGGCAACTGGGTATGTGTTTCTGAGGTCCAGAGTGAGAACTTTGAGCTAATGTCTAAAATGGGGAAAAAGTCAATAAAAAACTTCTTAAATTATCTAACCTGTCAGATGTTATTCTAAATTAAAAGCATGGGAAAAATGGATTAACTTTTCATTGCTTTCAGAATAGTGAAAAATCAGGGTTTTGATGAATTGATGACCCCCACCCGCCTTGCTCCTTCTTTCTTTAAACAAGGGGAAGTTCTGCATGCAGCAACTTGCTGTGTGTGCTTCAGGAGGAGAGGTGAAGCCCTTCAATGGTTCCCTGTCACAGACTCGTCAATTAAAGGAGGGTTTGGGGAGGTCAACAGCTGTAGTTGTAATTTCCAGATGTTTCAGAGTTGTGAGAAGACCTCTAATAAAAACCCAGGAGACACCAAAAAAACAGGCAAGGAACAAAGTGAAAGACCATCATGAATGATCAATCTCCAACTACAGGAAACAGCCATTATGCCTGTTGTTTAATATTTTTATTCATGAGGTTAGCATTATTATAAATAGTAATGACATGTATCTAATAAACATGCAAACATTGTTTTTTAAATTGGAATATTTGGCAATGTCACTAAATATTTAAATACCCTTTCACACAAGGGAATTTCAACAATGAGAACTATGAAGTACTATTTGTACTCCCTGGTATGTATAAATACACTGTCAGCTCCCTGCATTTTCATTTAGTATCAGAAACAAGCTTTCCAGGGAGTTAGATGCTGCTGTAAGTGTCAATATCAATGTTACTATTTATAGTCCTATAAACTACATTTTGAGTTATATTGGTAAAGTTAAGCTTAGGTAGCACTTCTGGCATTAATGCCTTAATATAGAAATATTGCTATAAATGTAGTTTACAATTTGGAACATAAACACAAACTCAGTGTTACTAACAGATCACCTTTTACATTGCATGAAAACACACTGTCAAAGTGTATTTTATGCAATCCACAACGGAGCAAAATGCAACTATATAGATGTATTTAAATTACCCATTTTTACACTGTCACTCAAAAACTTTTCTTCTTCCTTTTTTTCCCCTAGCTTATCGATCTCAAGAGCTTGTGATAGCATTTCAGTTGCTTCGCTGAGCCATTTTTAGATTCTGCTTCTTTTTTTAAAAGCTAAATCAGGGCTCAAATGCTTCAATCAATTTAGCTTTTTCAATTAGGGAAGAAAGTTAAAAGAAAACCCTGAGACATGATAAACTACCAAATTTTAGCATCGAGGTTTTTTTATGCTGTTTGTTATGACTTTTTTTTTTTTCCTTTCTTTAATATCAATAGCATCCTTTTACATAATAATATCCCTGATGTCTATGGTTGGAATTCATAGCAGGATGGCTCCAGCAATTTTTACCGAGGCACAGTTTGAATTCACCACAGCCTGTTCAGAAGGCCATGTGTATGGACAGCGAGGAACTCCTGACACCCTCATAGCTGAGACCTCTGGCAACACCCTGCAGCAGCTCAGTGATTGCAGGGGAGAATATTATGAAATGCATGACCTTTTGCAACACTGCATGATACAGAAGGAGTCCAAGACCTTTGCGAGAGCCAAAACCTCCAATCTCAAAAAGATTCCATCAGAGTCCCAGATTAAGCCTGATGTTCACTATCTGAACAGATGAAGCCATTTAAAATGGTACTTCAAAAAAGCCAGAGGCTGCTCCAATGCAAATCAATACCAACACAAATCAATGAGGTGCTATGGAGGAGATTCAGACCACTTGAATCCTACCTACGTGGACAGACTACATCTCAAAAAAAAAAAAAAAAAGTCAGAACATCTGGTTTTCACCATCAGATCTTCCTTCAGGTGGTTTATTAGTCCGTGGTTCAGTTCCTCTTGAGCAATGCCTGTAACATTGGGTTTAGAAAGACAACGGGGGCAGGCTGCTACCCAAAGTTTGCTGAAAGTGTTCATGGGTTACACAGCAGCTTGGCTGAAGTCTTAATCCTCACATCCTGCTCTGGCACTTACTTTAGACAGGTCATTTGGCTTTTCCTCAGGTATTTTTGGTACTCTGGGGAACAAGAAATCCACCTTACCTTGAGGCAGACAACCTGGGATAGCTAATGAGAGAAAACTGAAAATTGAGACTAGCAGCTTGTGCTTTATTTCAGTCTTCTCTTCAGGTTAAATTCAGATGTTAATTTGATCGGTCATCATCCAGATCATATTTAACTTAACTACACATTTTTGTGAGTGTGGGGATGCAGTACAGTTGAGTACAGACATCTGTAGTACAGGTATTAAAAAACACATAAGTTCAAGGGAAATGTTTTGCAATGATTAATTTAGTCATGCAAGAAGAGTATTTGGAGAATTTGATAGAGGACAGTAAACCACGGTTAAAATCCATTCTCTTAAATATGATTTTTTTATTGCCTTTTTCTTTTCTTCAAATGTAACCTACACATATTTTTTTAGGTCCATAATAGGCAGTCACTGCTGAAACAACTGCTAGGAGAGATAATCAGTAGATTTGAATAGTTGGGGTGATTGTCTGATTATTTAATCAAAACTGTTTTTAGGCACTTCATTAGGGTTTTAATGGCAAACGGCAACACACAATTAATTAGAAAAACCTGCAGACACCGGAAATCTTGTCCTGAAACACTTGTCCCCTGCATACATGCAATACTTCTGATCAGATGCCAAGAGGAAAAGTAGGCTGTTGTGCTGTATTTGTGGCTCAACCTGCATCATCTAGGAACCAGTGGATCCCACAGCTAATTGCCAGTATTGCACAGAGAGGGAGCAGCAGTCACACCCAGCCATGAGTTAATGTAAATATCCAGGTGATGACCAAGCAGTGTGGCCCTGCTCACGGATCTCGGAGTTGTTCTGAACCTTACCATCATCACATCTCCCTTTCTGTGGAGGGGCCAGTGCAGAGTGGAGTGATCTTTTCAATACCACAGAGACTCAGTGCTAGCAATAGCATCCTGTTATAACCTCATTACGACCACTTCTGTTATTGTGTTAGTAATTAGCAATGGAGACAAAGGTAGGCAGAAGGAAATAAGGCAGCATGAGAGCCCCTTTTTTAACAGCTAAAAAGGAAAAAGATGACAACTAACTTCCAAAGAGATGCCAAAACTAATTTGGGGTATCTTGTACATGCTTGTTTTATTTACTAGAAATTCATTTTGCTGCTTAATATAGTCTGCATGAACACAAAGATAAAGCAAGGTCTTCACAAATGGGATAAGGCACTTAGGGCTTGCACACCCTGAGTCCCAAAAATAACCAGTCTCGCAGCTATTCCTCACAGCGCTGAGGTTTTGCATCGCCCATTCTTAGCGCAGGTATGAGCACTTATTACTATAAACATATATTTTAAGAACAATAAGGAAGTGATGAATTGGCCACTTGCAGTTTTCTTGACAGCATGGTGAAATGGTAGCTGTGGTGACCAGGGGTTGTCCTGGCTCCTCCTTGCAGAGAAGTATTCAGCGCACGTAATAATTATTCATCCATCTCGTTCACACTAAAGGCATCGGCAATGCAATTTTAGCCTGATAATCAAGACCATATGACAAAAACCAAGGCCATTAGGGACCAATTTCAAGTATTCTCTGCAAGACAATGATTTTCCAACTGCACTTACATATGCTGAATAGTTACTTCTGCACGACCGCACCTGCTCTCATTTATGTAACCCTCCATCCTCTCCCCTTTTTTCTACCCCTTCTTTTCTTGTAATGCAAAGAAGGAAAGTTTCAAAGGGTTGCTGGAATCTTCCTAGAAACAGATTTGATTTATTTATATTTCTGGCTGGCCACACGCTGTGAGCAAATAAGAATCTGGCAAATGTAAAAGTTAGTTTGTGCTAATGTCAGATCAAATTCTACCCTCAGCAGACCTTGTGGGGCTGCATTAATGTAAATGAGAGCAGGATTTGGCCCAACACTTTCATTCACTTCCTATACATATTCAAATTAAATGAATATTTTGTACAATCTCTTCCTCCCTCTACATACACATGCATAATTCTGTCTCAGATTCCAGCTTTGGTTATAATGGTGACTTCATGGGAGCTTTTTCCTGGGTTTATGCTACTGCTGCACATCTGAATGAGTTGCAACGGGACTCCTTGTTCAAGTAAAGCAAGCAGAACGTGGCCCTTGGTCTCCAAGTCAGGTCTGCCCTACTGTAGTAATTTTGTTCCTTAATTACTTTCTGCTTATTTTTGACTGCACCATTTCAGTATCAGTCACATAATAATGTTGCCTTTGAAAAGACTGTGGTGTCACTGTAAATTAGAGTCCTGTAAGGTTAAAGGCTTCAGTTGCCAGAGGGGAAAAATGCCAAAATTATTTTAAAATTATACATAGTATAACTCAAAGACTGAAGCATCTTTTAATATTAATGCTCTTAAAGAAATGAATACACCTTCAAGCTTTTTCAAATATAATTCAAATATTAAAGAGAATATGCTCCGTTACTAATGATGCAACAATTTCTTCTGCCAGACAAATAGAACCCACAAAATTAGTGAATAAGAGGTAAAAAAGGCAAGACTGTATCAGGAAATGACCCTGTAATAACACAACCTAGATCCTCATCCTCTAAACCCTTATTTGCATGAGTGATCCTGTCTCACATAAGAAGTGCTACGGACTCCAACGGGCAATTCGTGCAAGTGAAAATTATTCATGAATTTGAATACGAGAGTATATGATCAGATCAGCTCCTAGCCTTCTCTGTCAGTGATCAATCTTCTTGCTACAACCCACCCCCTTCACATTTTAAATTAAAAAATAAAATTCCATCTTTTGAAAACTGAAATAAAGTTGGATTTCTCAAAGCAAAGATGTGGTCTACTAAGTCATTATTAGAATGGGGAGAAATTTTCCAGGATTATGCTCTTGTTCATATATATTCTAGATCTGTTTTTAAGTTGAATCCTATAATAATTTAAGGCAATGATATCAGAAAGATCAATGGAGCTGCATCCTAGTATTGAATTAATCTTACAGTACTGTTGTTGTCTTCTGGAAAGTACTGTACTGAATCCAAAGAAGAACCTTGGCTTGTTAGAAATGCTCCTGATTTTAGTAGGATAATTATCATGGTGTCCAGTAAAAACGACTGTTTGATTTTTTAAATACTTAGCTACTGGCATGTCCTCCTTCTTGCTGATCATGTATGGTAAGAGCCAGGTACAGGATTTTGCTAATACTTGGGAATGACATTAGAAGTGAGAAGCAGAAGAAATTAAGGAGGAGCAATGTTATTGCTATTTTTCATGCCTAGTATGAATCCCCACAGATGAATAAAAAAACCCCAGTCATGTTAGAAAGCATCAAAATCCTGAGGATGGCTAAGGTCTCATTTTCCAAATTTCTAGGGCCTTATTGAAGTGTTTAAAACCACTCTACCATCTGATTTTTGGACATTGCTTCATTACAAAATTTGCAGTATATTTCCTACACACCATTTTCTACCTCCCAGAAAATACCAATATTGCTTGAACTTCATTTAAATGTCTTAATTCAATTGAACCCAGAGGTCATTGACACCTAAGTAATTTCTATTTAAAACCATTCAGCCAAAAATAAACAAACAAAAACAAAACTGGAACAGAACCTCCTCTGGAGATTATCCTAATTTTAAAAGAAATTACCCTGCCTGACTTTTTATAAGATAATTATTGCAATTGTTTTGCCTAATGAATATTGTTTGAGTATTACAATGCCATGCTATGCATCCTGAATGAGGAACAATTAACAGAGCTTTGTTCTCTTGACATCCCAGGACACAGCCGAAAGAAAAGCTTGGCCCTAAAGATTTGGATTTTTTTTCTGGCTAAGCAACAACTCAAACATAACAGAGGTAGGATTCAAAGACTCAGCTCTGAACAATTCAAACCAGGGGCATGCTGCTTCTGAAGATCTCAGAGATGGAGTTGATAGATTCATTCCCTAACTACTCCTACCAATCTGAAAGATGCCAGCAAATTAGCTTTCATTTGCAAAGGCTTTGGAGTTTGATCAGAGAACAAGAATTTTACATATGTCACTCCCCAGCCTTCAGTGAGATTACTCAG
Source organism: Regulus satrapa (assembly GCA_013396955.1). NCBI lineage: Eukaryota > Metazoa > Chordata > Aves > Passeriformes > Regulidae > Regulus > Regulus satrapa. Next base: position 341,318 of record VWZN01011593.1, on the reverse strand, counting down.
TGTTTCCATTGTGTAAGCAAGAGGAGGTCAATTTGTGGTATTTCAGGTTTTGGTAACAAAATTGATCTTTATCAGTTTCTTTGCAGACTGCTGGGGCAGGGTTCTAATTTCAATTACGATGACATGTGCAAGAAACAATGCCCTTCTCTTGTGCTTAAGGATGTACCTGTAACAAATGGAAACATCCCACCCTACTCTTCCTAAATATCCATCCCTCAGAAATCTTCCTCCTGCTTGTGGCGAGAGACAGTCATTTGACCAAGTTAGCAAAAAGGATACTTGAAGAATTGGTAGCCATTGTGTCCAGAGACATCTACATATCACGCTTGGTGAACCTGAATCCTGGGCAGGATTTGAGCATTGAGAGGGAAATAATCCACTGTATGAGGAAAGCATCCATTAAAGATCCTCCTAAATTATGGAACAGATCAATACATGGTGTTTCCCTAAATCAGGTACAGCAGCACCTTCCTGGAAGAGATGTGCTATGTTGGAGAAACAGACCAAAATCACCTGGGGACCAATCCCACCATGCCCAAGCCTCTCTGCAGTGACAGATGGCAGCACAGAGAATCAGCAGAATGAGGAGGAGATCGGACCAACTCTGTGGAAATCTAAGTCACACCTTTCCACTGTAATCACCATCCTCCCAAGCTCATTACAGTCAAGGACGAGAGTATCCCTCAGCTACACCTCTACAGCTAAATAAAGCTCGCTGCCAGGTCACTGCCATATGGCTGGGGGCACCATGCCGCTTTCCAACGGGGACGTTTATCTTCAGGTGTCCTGCCCTGCAAGGGGGAAGGTCTCAGCTGGCAGCAGAGACAGTGGGCCTCTGGAACCCCCCTCACAATCTGCACTGCTGGCTGTCCACTAACTCTTTAAATCTAGAATAATGCAATCTTCAGCGAACAGGTGACCATGGGCACACATTTCACCTTAATAAAACTTATAACCCCAGCAGCTTTCAGATTTACTCTTCCTAGCCCAGAAAATAACAGAAAGCAAAGCTTGTCAGTTTGTCACCATTTTCCATCTCTGCATTTGTAAAAGAAATAACATTGGCAGGGAAATAATACAAAATGTATCACACACACAGGCTGCAGGAAGATATAATGTTCTTTTACATATTTGATATAGAGCCTAAATTAAGCTGCAGAAAAGGGGCCATGAATCTTCACAGCCTCATTATCAAGCCTCCCTAAACCTCAAATGCAGGAAAATACATTTCATAAACAAAGACCCAATAGGATTTTAACAGTACAATAAATTTCACTGACATTCACCACTAATCACATTTCAAAATACATTTTTTAAAGCAAAGTTCGTTCAACACAAAGCCACAACACAGAAATGAAGAGTAACATAAGGATATGTTATACCTTTTCCACTTCACTTTAGCCCATTTTTGACCAAAATCCCTTTTAGGTGGTTGGCTGTAATTCCATAGCAGTAAACATCAACACCCTTCCTGATCCCTCTTTTACTTTCCTGGACATGAGCGCAGACCGTGACCCTATTGATGAATACAAATTTACTGTTTTCACAGTAATCTGACACTGAAAAGGGGATTGAGCCTCCACTCCCATCACTACATAACAAAACTATCTCTATGATCTTGCTTAGTGTTGTCCCTCTCTCAGGAGCAGCCAGGTGCTGCCTTTCACTTCTGCCCACAATTCACTCACTACCCACAGCAGAGAAAACCACAGCCCTTTGCTCTTTAATGCATCTTCTAACAGGGAAAAGGGTTAAATTTTAAGAAGTAGGGTTTTTTTTAATGCTTTGAACCATCTTAGAGATGGTGAACTTATGCAGCATTTCTAATATCTGGAGGGAAAGGTTCATTGTTAGCATTTCTTTCTTTTTTTTTCTTCTCCTCTTTAGTTTTGATGTAACTGAAACGCTATGCAGGTGAAAGGCTGACAACCAACCATGAAGAGTGGGGTGCTTTGGAAAGAAATTAAAAACATGTGTGGGATTCAAGTTTTGTCTCATGCATGGCAACTCCAAACCTTAGCTCAGATCACTTCAAAGACTAGGAATGAATTTAGGTTTTTACACAAAAGCCTCAGGTGTGCCTCCCCAAAGGGACCTTTTCACAGCAATTCCTCCACCTACTTGAATTGTGATGCTGGTATCTGACATCAGAGCATCTAAGTGCTGTCAAAACTGGAATAAGCTCACCAGCTCATCTGACTAAACCCATCGAGGGCCTTCAGACAGTAATACCATTATTGACCTGGGCTGAATTCAAATGCATTTGGAGTGCTTGATATTTATCCAAATTATGCCCATTGAAAAATCCCTGGCAGAATACAGATAACATCAGATTAAAATGTATCATTATAATTACTTCAAAGAGATGTCTGGTATAGCAATAATTAGGTTAGTAAATATTTTTAATTAAATTATGATTTCTAAATTGTGTTAAAAATACAACTTGCTTCTATGGACATCACAACTAAACTACAAATCAGACTAATTCAGCGCCTGAATATGAATATTTGAATTAATCTAATATAGTTATTATACCATTAACTTCAGTGATGTAACTCCAAATTTACACAGGCATAATTAGAGTCAGATCCAAGATTCAGCAGATCAATACAACTCTTTCCATGGGCTGCAGAAGTCATGATAAGGCCCTGAGAACAGTGCTGAAGTGGGAGTACCATCCCACCAAGCTGACCTTTCTATCCCATATTAATATAATGTTTCTGTTAAGAATTGTCATTCACCTTATAGTAAATACAAAAACACAGGTATGGAACCAAGTAGACAGGAGAACGTAAAATTCATAATAAGCACAAATTCCTGTGCTTTTGGTCAGAAATGTTCAAAGATCTGAGACAAGCTCCATAAGTTTTTTACCACTTCTGCTTTTCATTGAAACTGTGTAATAAATTAGCTGTAAAATAAAGACTGGTGAAAAGCAAAAACAAATAAACAAAAGAAATTATGCTGTAGTACTAGCTGGGATGTCTAAAAATGGCACATTCCTTGCTGAGCAATTCTTTCTGATAATGTATGAAAAATAAAAACGTGGTTTAAATACATTAGACTCAAATTTACATCAGTAATCCTCTTTCCTTTAAACAGTTTGACACCTTCAACATAAAACTGTGTTTTACAGATGCTCTTCTCGTTTAATTGAAATCACATCTCAGGTCAAGATCACCACTTCCTTCTGCTTCTCTAACCTCTTCTTGCCTGAAGGCCTGTAACTTGTGAATTATTTAACAATCATATTTGCTGCTGAAAATTGATTTCTGAGAGAATCCATATTGATTGAGATATGTGAGACTAATGAGTTTGAGGCTAAGGTATCATTAGGTATCATTATCTCTGATAGTCCTGAACTAGAATCTTCATAATTTTTTGTCTCTTGTCAATACTCAGTTTTATATCTGTGCTCCAAGCTGTGCCTACGTGTTAAAATAATTTTAAGAGATAGAATGAATAAACATTTTACACATGTCTGAAGCATCTGTAGTAGTCTCCTAGTCATGTCTTTCCTGTGAAATGCCACTGCATGAAGGGGACACAAGCAAAGTTTTGCCAAACTTCCATTTAATCTGGAAGCCAGAACAAGTAGCTGGCATGAACAAACAGCCCCCGCTGGAGCAAAAGCTCTTCACGGAAGCTGAAGATCTGACTTCACCAAATGGCAAACTGTTTGTGCTGCAGTGCATGACTTTAGTTAGCTCTTGTTGGGCTTCCCTGGGATAAAGCAAAGCTCCACAGAGCTGTGGCAAGCACAGGTGCCTTGTCCAGAGAGGCACATCAGCCCATGATGCGTGCACATCCATGGGAATCCTCTCCTGCAGCCCCTGCTTTTTGCCACTCACATTCAAGGGGTGGGTGTGAACTCCTGTTGCAGGTCTGCTGCTGAGCATGCTGCCCATTCTTCTGCTCCTCAGCCTTTTTCTGGCATGCTGAGACACAAGCAAATTGTACGACGTGTACCTGCACAGCATCCTCATAGCTGAATTCCAGCTGACCTCCTCTCCTTGCACAATGAAAACCACACAGTGCCCTCTCTACCCACATGAGGTCATTTTACTTCTTATTTGTCTTATCCTCTCACTTATATGGAAAATAGAAAATAAATCTACAAAACCAGGGCATTTCCATGACTTTCAACTGTATGTATATACAACCCCCTGATATATAAGAATCTCATTTCAACTGTAGTATCTCCAAACAGCTCGAAAACTTCTAAATGAATGGGTAAGTCTCTTCATTTTCCCCTCAAAATGAGGTAAAAATCAGCTTGCCATATTGTTGACCTGTGTCTTTATGACGATGCTGAGTGCCCAAGGTGCTCTCATTCAGTTCTTTCTCAAGCGACAGACACTAATAATTAGCTTTAGTAAGTAAATGCATATGGGGCCCACATATCTGGATTTATGTGCCAAATCCAAAACCTATGAATCAGTGCAGAGCAGACTTAAATAAGCTACATCTACTGGGTTTGGAAGTGATATGCCCTGGTCACAACTTGGTAGATGTATGCTTGTATACTTGACTCAGAGATACTATTCCAGGCTTTGCATTTTTGCAAATCCCACTTCTTTCTCCCCATAACCATTCCCACTCAAGGAAAAAAAAAAAAAAAAAAAAAAAACC
>VWZN01011593.1:313001-328577 GCA_013396955.1 Regulus satrapa | reverse complement strand
AGCTCAAAGTACAACTGTAATATGTTTAGCATACAGAAAGTGGTAGGAAACATTTTACAAGCTTGTCTGATTTTTAAGATTTGATATTGAGCACAAAGTATCACCCACTTCTCTGTCAATATGTTGTCCAAGGGGTATTAACAAAAATTGTTACCTTATATGGCAATTATGAGGAGGGAAGGAAGGAAGGAAGGAAGGAAGGAAGGAAGGAAGGAAGGAAGGAAGGAAGGAAGGAAGGAAGGAAGGAAGGAAGGAAGGAACCCCATGACCACCATTTCAGTATTTAAGAGAGAGACATTTGGATTGTAAGTATTACAGCATCTAAGCTTTCAGCAGTAATTTAATTACTGAATTCAGAGCCCTGTGCAGTAAGCTTGAGAATCCAACTGTTCCCCAAACCTAAAAATGTCTACAAACAATATGTTTTTCAATTCTGACTTGGAAGATCCACATAACCTTAGACCTGCATCTCTCCTTGCAACCCCATTTATCCCTCTGCAAAGGACTGAACAATGTAACATGCAGTGTGCCACAAAACCCACCAGGAGCCATAAACTACCTCTGCCTAAGGCCCTGAGCATCAATACCCATGGCATCAGGCGACAGGGAGCACTCACCATCAGGGTCAGCATTTGTTCTCATGAAGAAAACAACCCAGGGCTGCTTGCGTCCAAAGGCATCCTCTTGTTCCTCCCATGACAACTTGTTTCACGTAAAATAAAACTCAGAAACAGTATCTTTCATCAGTCACTCTCCCTTCTCCCCAAAGCAGGGGCATGCTCCAAGTCAGCACAGTCTGTTCCTCAAGATCTGAGCACCCCTTTGTGAGATGCCAAATTCACACATAAATGCTAAGCATCGTCACTGGACTGACCTGTGAGGTCTTTACTACCTCTGGAGTGAGGGACTTGGTCTAGTATTTCTGGGTGGCCCGTAATGACATTTTAAGTCACTCTCTTAACTGTGGCATCTGCTGTACCCATTTAAAATGGGTTTATGGGTAGAACACATATCACGTAATTATGAGTGAGACATTTTCCCATCTCATTTACATATCTCACACCCTACCACATATCAAATATCACCTTTCATTTCTTAGATTCCCATACAAACTTCTCGAGCGCTCAAGACCCTTCCCTGTTTTATCACGGTGCACCACACAGCCATCAGGACATGAGGTGCTAACTACAGCACTGTGCACAATCACAGTCTCCACGAGGAATGTCTTGCTTTAATAGAGAAATAAAATGATATAAGGTCATAAGCTAAGACTATCATAAAGTGCATTGCAGGTACCCTATACTTAAATACTCCCATGCTACCTCTTAACTATAAGTGAGGCAATTTGCCTAATGCCTATAGAAGTGACACAATTAATTCTCCTCCTTTAAATAATCCTATTATTTCCTCTTTAATGTGCCTCTGTAGAAAGAATGTTTACTAAAATAAAACAAATTTTTGAAAAACCATATCCTTAAAATCCTAAGCATTAGGAATAGCATAAGTCTAAAAAGAAACTGAGAGAGTCCTTTGTTCACTGTGTTCAGAAAACCACTGGAGACCCCTTTCTGTCTGAAATGGAGACTAAACCCCACAGTAGTATTATGAACACTGTAAACACACTCGGTGGACTGTATACAAGTGGCCTCAACCCTAAACAGCAACCTCAGCATCTTTCTATTCATGTTTCCAGTTAAATACCTGCCAAGGAACCAACAACCTCCAAATTAGTCCTCCCAATTAAGAGTTGAACCTTTCTGTCCTTCTAGTGCAGTATTCGCATGTTAGTCATTGGCCTGGAATTTTGCACACCATTGGAAGCAAGGTGGGCTAAGTGGAAAAGGGTCCATGAGGATCACCTGTACTTATAAAGATGTTATGATCTTTTTCAAAAATCTCAGTTTGAAGCAATTCCCACAGGGAAAGCATTTGGAAGTTTAACTGTATCGCTTAATGCAATGTACTTTCCATGTGGCCAAGAGCATGGACATCTTGTAGCACAGGGAGAAAGCTGGAAATTTGGTACTATTCATCAGCCGTATGTTCAAAAAACAAGGAGAAAAAAAACCCCCACACAAATACCTGTACCTCTGTACTGAAGTGTACAAACCCAGTCTAACATACCAGTACCACTGTCTTCTGCAGGAAGAATTTTTGGTATAGCAAGCAATCCATTCTCACACTGGGTCATTGCATCTCCCTGTTTACTACAAATGTCAATAGAAATACAAAAGAAAGAAACCCAAAATTTATTCTAGAAAAAAATCAGAATAACAATAAAGAATATACTGTTATCTCAGAGTTGTTTCACACTAGGAAAAAAAAAATTACGTTATTTCACCTGAAAACTAAACATGTAGTCACCCAATCAACAAGTACTGGACAGTAAATATACTACCTGAAATTTTACTCCACCAGAAGGATGAGAAAAGAAAAATAAGAGTAGGTTAAGTATATATTGACACTTGCTACTAGACTTCAAGTACATCTTACTGTCTAGTTTATTATTAAGCAGTATATAAACTATGGCTGTCATGTGCAATTGCTAGTTGAAAACAATCAGCAAAACAGGGATTTTATGGTATAAATTAACATTGGTTCCACTACTGCCAGGGGAAGTTTTAACCATCAGCTTCAGCCAGTGCAGCATCTGCCCTCAAATCTTGATAGAAATGAAATTTCAGTAGTTTACATTTGACTCTTTCCAAGGCTTTTTACTGGATAGAGGTTTTATTTCAGATGAAAAATTCACCTGTTTTTCTTTTGATCCACTGGAAAGCAAAGGGGAACCCACCACCTCCTCACAACTATTATTCTTAAACAGATGGTTCAAGGCACAGAAAACCAGGCTAGGAGTGTTATTAAGACGTCTTGATGTCTTTTGTCCCTGTGTGCCTCCAGGCAAGATCATTTATGCCTGTTTCCAAAAAATATTCAACAGAAGAAATTCTACAACATCCCACGTTTTATTTGCTTTAGGAGGTTAGTGCTAATACCTAATGGGAATTTTGTTTGGTCCTGTTGAGCCAATTACATCCCACATCCTCCCATTTCTCACCAAGGATAACAAATTACTGACTTTCTTTTCCCACAGCCTTTTGTATTCTTTGCCATGTTGTCCCTCAGAGATCTCTTTTTCTGGCCGAGTACTCCCAACATCTTCAGTATCTCCTGACAGGTCCCATTTCCTCACTCTCTTATCACCTTCATTGCTTCTGCTTTGGACTTTCACTGAATTCTCTGTACTTTATTTGGGTCGTGCTGCCCAAATCTGAGCTTACAGGTATGGCTGCACTCCTACCAGAGGCATGAGTGGTATGGAGAAGTCACTCCATACCACTCATGAATTATATTTGGTATTATACATATTTGTAATACCAAAATACTATATTTGGTAATATAAACCTTCATCATTTTTTATCAAGAAATGTTATGAATTCGAACATGAACATTTCTTCTGCCAGCTTCAGAGTAACTCTTAAATTAACTAGAACCTTTAACATTGTAAACAGCACTAAATTAGAAGAAGTCACACCTAATTTGCACTACTTAGCCTACACCCCAAAATAACAGAACATTTCAGGGTTACTCCTGGAAATCCATAAACACAGGCATGTACACACAACCCATGTACAATTAACAGAGACAATCTAATCTATATTCAGATGTGGATATACAGAGGTAAATAATGTACAGATATAATATAAATACTCATACACTGAGTAGGTCTGTAACTGAGAGGCTTATCTAAGTGATTAAGAATACCATAACTTTTCCAGTGCCAAAAAGAGGATAAAAAATTAGATAGCTAAATATAACCACAGTTAAAATCTGATACCCCTCATTTATATTTCTGAATCTAGATAAATGTACATGTGGAAGACATTCTTTAGCATGTCCACTGCCTGTTCTTCCTCCATGTAACAAGTTCAACTCCTCTGAAGTAGTCAAACCTATACGTAATGTAAATATGTGTCTACTGTCTGTAAACCCAGGCTAAGTGGAAATACAGTAAAGGCCCCTTGGTGGTTCAGGTCTTGCAGGTAATTACAACAATAGAAAAGCAAGAAAACTAATAAACTGTAGTTACTTACTGTGCAATAAATATACAACTATACTGTAATTAAAGTACCTGATTATTGATGTACTGTAAAATAAACTGTTATCAAATTTTTTTACTGTTCCCTTCTATTTACAGTCATCTCTGATAAAGATTAAGCTTCCCCAAAAATGCATGATAAAGCTTCTTATCAGAGGTTTTAATGCCTCTAATAACTACTGTAATTCTGTGTGATTTAGTGCTTTGAATAATCCACCAGGATTTTTCTCTAGATCTTTAAAAGGATTGTAATGTGTACAGAGGTGTCGTAGTGATTAAATTTACAGGACACTTACCAAAACAGTGATAAGACAGGATGTTTAATTAACACATGTACACGTTGTTCAACTGTACTATCATGCAAAAATGGAAAGACCTGAATGAGACCCCTATTTTCCTTTCAAAATGTTTAAAAAAAATAAACAAAGGATTATCCTCACTGTACAATAAAGGAACAAATATTCTGAGGGCAACAGCAAATCCAGGCAGCACCTAAGAGTGGTACCACTCTAGTATTGCATAGTGGGTAGAGCCAAGGTCCTGGTAATTCTAGCTGGATGTCCCAGAGAGAAAGGAAAAAGTAAGTCATAAATATGACAGTATATGGGAATTCACCAGCTGAGTTTGGAGATGTCATTCTTTGGCTGGTGGGTAGTTCAAGGACATTGCAGTACTCTTCAGCTATAACGCTTGAAAATATCAATGCTTTTAAGGCTCATTGACAAAGTCATTGCAGAAAACCAGCTGAAGGTTACCTTATCAGATGTTTTTGAACTCCATGTCTCAGAAAGGCACACAGACACTCTAGAAAATCCCTTTTCCCTCCATCGGTAGATTTACCTAATGGCCAAGGCTATCCCTTATTTATATAACAGATAAGTAAATTTAACTTAAGCAAAGAAACGCCCCAGCAGACTAAACCCCAACAGAAAAGGGCAGCAGAGTCAACCACAGAGTGAAAAGTGGAAGACAGCCTTTATCTCTCTGAGGACTCTTTCCACTTTAACTTCTACTGACATTTTGTCCACTGTGGTGCTAATAAAAAAAAAAAAAAAAAAAAAAGCCCCAAACGGATAGAGAGATCTAAAGGTGATATCATATACGATCAAAAGATGAAACAGAAAAGTCAAAATGCTCCTGCAACCCATATTCCCACTGGGGAAATAGTCTTTTTAATATTAGAATTGTTTGTACTTTGAAATTGAAATCCCAACATCTGCAAGTGCATGCAGCTGAAGTAGACTGCATTCCAGGATGGGCAAGTGCCAGGCAGTAACAGGGCATGAGAACAGACTTTGGCTCCATGAACGGAAACATAAACCTCTCCTTTGTAAAAATTATTCTTAATGATCTCAAAGGCCCCCTGGTTTAGTATGGAAGATGAGTGCTGCCTTCCTTTAGAATGAATCCCACGTATTTTGTATCGCAGTCCTGGCACAGGGCTACAAAGATGAAATCATTCCTTGACCATCACTGTGGGCATGCCTGCTCTGATCTGCAGTGCGATGCAGGGGCACACAAATACTGGAAATGGTGTAACTGCCTCATTACTGTGCTCTGCACAGGCTTTTATACCCTGGTTCTCAGCAAGACTAATTATTCTAAAAGAAGCATCACGCTACTGCAATTATCCTGCTCCCAAAACCTGAGTTACATCATTTAGGACACTGTGCTTCACTATTCTGGCACATCCATGCAGCTTTATTTTTTGCCGCAAAGATTTTTACTGGGGGGAAAAAGTTAAGAAGAACAACCTTAGAGATTGCAAACCACAGAAGACAGAATACTTAAATAAAACAGGAATAGGGAGAAGCACCGAGGGTGTCAAAAATCACATGCTCCTGAGTCTGTTTATTTACCTGGCACGCAGGACTGCTTACCTGCGTCATCCTTTCTCTGCAGCAAGTGAAGATGAAGGTGTGGGAACTTCCTTCTGTCTTTGCTGGCAGTATTACCTGACAGCATGGGGAGGGAGACTACAGGAAGATTTTATTTCTCACCCCCATCATCAATAAATTACTAAGGTAGCTTTCAGGACTCTCAGAAGGTGCTTGAGACCTATGGCCCTTCAGCTGGCTACTCTCCGGATGGACCAGTATGCATGATGCCCTCTTGCGTAAGGCTGCAGTCCTTCTGCAGGAGAAGAGCTGACTTTTTAAATCAAACATACAAGTTTCTCCTGTATCAAAACCTCATTCCCTTCCTGGGAAAGCTGTTGCAGTAGTAAACATTATTTCACATCCCTATTGAGGGATTGGAAAATAAGAAAAAACAGCATTTACCCAGTGACTCAGGAATTAGCAGACCAGCCTTAGCAATTTTCTCTATCTCTCATTAATTAATCAGAAAATTTTCCAACCTTTCTAAGTAAGCCTGTTCTTTCTCTGCCCAGCAAAACTACAAGCCACATCTGGATGTGACGGTTAACCACATTTTTGTTATGTTCCAGCATTAGATGGAGAACAACTAGATTTGCAGCTCAGAAAGAGTGTAAGGAGGAGGAAAAATAAGACAGAAAGAGAGAGAAAGAGGGAAAGGGGTAAAGAAAGAAAAGGTACTGCCCTTTCAGCCAAATGACTCAGAGTAGTCATGTTCACAGCACAGAAATGAAATGATTTGTGAAATCCTCAGAAACACTGGTGATTCAGCCAGCTACATGGAGGGCAGTCTTGTTCTCTACAAAAACAACCTGGTTTAACTCTCCCTGAGTACTAAGCCATCCACCATCTTGAAGTGTATAATTTTAAGAGTCTAGCATCTATGTAAGCATGTCCAACTTGCTTTCTCTTAAAGAAACCTTCCCTACCTTTCTGATCCTCTCCCTGGTCTTTGCGTTGATCCAGAGACAGAAAGTCACAGAAGGCAACTAAACTTATTTCACCAGGAAATGTGGGCCATATCCTTCATTGTAACAGAAACAAAAAGACACTTGTTTTGATCTATCTATGTGTATTTAAAGAATTACCAACAGAACATAAAACAAAGTGGAGAGGACTATATCAGGTCTGGGTGTTCCAGATATTTTTTTCTGAAGCTGCTGTGAATTTCAGTGGGAGAACTACACATTGAATGGCGAAGGGCAACATCTCCCAGACCAGAGCTAACTCAGGGTAGTGCACAAAAGAAAAGATGTGCACCTATGGAAGGCATATGCAAGTTGAACCGCATATGTTAAATTAAAGACATCTGCACTTTGGCAGAATTTGGACAATGACTCACTTTAATTATGTAAAAATTTCAAACGGGGCAAACTCCACTGTAGTGACTCACATTAGTGCTACCACATGATCTTCTGATAACTACATCAGTATATAACTCATGTCTCTGCTGCAGAGTTTCTACAGAGAGAATGACATATTACCTGACTAGCATTAAAAGGACTCCATGTTCCCAGCAATGACTGGTACATTAAGTAATGCTTCAGAAAGTAGCATATAGTACACTGTAGCATATAGTACACCAAGCTTTTTTCCCTTGACACAAAACTACAGTTCCTCTAATGACAATAATTCACCGTCATTCAAAAATCAATTTTCTGTTTGTGTTTTATTTCTTTAAATTTATAGAGTAGTGGGGAAAGATTCCAGAAGTAGAAACTTACATCATTTCCTTTTCCCAAGAAGAATTATGGTGCTGCAGACCTCCTAGGCTTCCAATCAAAGACACTCCCACCCTGTCCTTATACAAGTGGCAAACACACCCTCAACCCCTTCAAGCACAAAACCTTCCATGTAAGTCTGACTGGTAAAGATACCAGGTCATTTCTTGCATTTTGATGCACAGATATTCTTGGACTTTCCCCCGCTACCTCCTGCACTTTCCAAGTTGGTTTGGTTTGCTCGGTTCTGGTGTGGACAATCAGAAGGAACTGATTATGCGCCTTACGTCACACTAACACGACTATGACCTTGAAATGTCCGCTGTGAAGAAAAGCTATTCTGCATTATTTGCCTCAGATTGTTAAAAATAGCAAAACACTGTATTACTTACCTCGGTGTTGGTAAGAAAAGGGAGGGGGGGGTCTTTTGCTGACTTGTATCAGGTTCCTTTTCTGAGCTCTGAGAATTGCTGCTTGTATCCTGGAGTATCACTGCATTACATTCCTATTAAACATCTGAAAAAGGGATGTACCCTACAAGGCTTTCTAGACACTGTTTTCAGGCTTACTGAACAAGCTAGCAGGACCCTTAAGCATCAAAGAGATATACAAAAGGCATTTTCACTACAAAAGGAATGTATTATGTGACAAATACAGCCTTTGTTAGTACCAGATGCTGACTATAGGTGTGAATGAGGAGTATGATGAATGGGATGATGAGGACAAAGCAATCTTAATTGAGCAATTAGTTAGGTTATGTATTGCATAACAATTATAGGCCACTGTTAGACTAGTGGTCCAAAATTATTACAGATTTTCAACGGAGTTCAAAAGCTAGGAAAGCCACTGCACCTTCTGAGAAACTCCTTTAGAAGGCTAATGAAAAATGTAAATTATGTCAAGTGGCCTTTATATGGCTTAAGTGTGTCATTGGGCTTGGATGGCAAGTGCACTGTGTTTTCTCTATCTGAGAGTGATAAGAAGTAGCAAGTGCAAAGGATGTCCCATGGGAATGCCCTGAGCCACAGCGCTGCTAAAAAGTATGGGAGTGAAGTCTGGCTTCTGAGGGACAGAGCTGGTAGGAAACGGCTAAAAGTGTTGGGACATCTGCGTATGTAACGAGCTGGATCAAAAAACAACAAGCAAGAGGAGAGGAGTCATGATATATTCCTGTTCCCTCCTAGCATCTACCAAAAAGAAAAAAAAAGCATCTTGATTATTCTACACCCCCTCATTCTACCTTTCATTTATTTTCTATTTCAAAGCACAGTTTTCCTTTTTTTCCTAGGGGTTCACATAGAAGTTAAATTTAAAATTGGAATGCAGATTAAAGCTCACTGCTACAACTGTTCCTGGGGGTAGAGGTAAACAGCCCAGAATGTGATAACAACATGGGTGTTGAGTGATGATCTGCTCATAAGCAACACATCCAAGCACACAAGAGTTAATTTCATCCTTGATCTCATCCCAGGGACCCACACCAGTCACAGCTGATGTTGAGAGGTATAAGACATACTGCCCCATTGGCTTATTCAAGGGTTACCATTGCTGGGGAGCAGGAGACATGCCCTCACATGCCACTCAAAGGTGTTAAACTGACACACATCGTAGCTTCCCCAGGTTCTTCTTCCAGAGAATAATGAATATGCTATCCACCAAGACAAAAAAATCTACTGACATTGAATAGTAGGCTAATGAATGTAAAGGAAAAGACTCAAGGTAAGACCTGTTCCTAAACCTTTATTAACAAAGGATACCTTTAAGCCAGACTCTCCATTGCCTTTCAAACACAACACTAGAACAAGCCTGGGAACATAGTTTTTAAACAGCCTGCTCATCCCTTACTCAAATAAATATTCCACTAAGTCAAGTTGTTTTGCAAAGACACTTACTTCTGCACAGAAACTCAGCCCCCATGGTGCAGGAGAGCACATCAGCATGCCATGACCCAGCTCCCAGCCAAGGGAAAGAAGACATCAGGACCAAGAAACAGGGCAGAGACCATTTGTGCTATACCCCAGCAAAAGCATCCACCTAGTTCACTGGTTTTAATGTTTGGACTGAAAGTGGGAAATAGTTTTTTAAAGACTCTTTTAGCCAGTGAAAGAAGATAAAGGGTATCATGTGACTTTGCACCCTGGATGCTGTTTGCAGAGAAGCCTTAAGTCACAGCTGGACTTCTACAAATTATATATGATTGCAAAGTGATATTGAATACACAACTTGAGGGAAAATCACAGAGAAGAGGATTGTATGCACACAGAACTAAGTTTCATGTTCAGTCACATATCTTCCAACTGACTGCAAGCATCTCTATAGTCAATATCCAAGGCTCAAACACCCCTTGGAAATTCACTAGCAAGCACAGCAAACAGCAGTCCTGAAAATAGCATCTTTCCATTCAGTGCAATGAGACATGCCTCACTATATTATATGTTCAAAGAGGGAAGGGCAATACTCTTCTAAACCTAGCTTCTCATGAACCTGAATCCAATCACACATTCCCTTTATGACAGCCATCTCTCTTGGTGCTGCTCTACAAAATCTACATCGTATCAGCACCACCTTAAAGGTCGGCTGTGCTATTTCAATAAATAGAGAAACCATGGTTTCCTTAAACCACTTGCATTCCTCTTGCTGCAGTCATTTTGCCTCTCTTCTATGGTCTTGCTTAGCTCACTTTCATATGAATGTCAGATTTTGCATTTGCTGTGTGCTGTCATCTAGACTCCTGCTGTAAAACAGTTTGTTTTTCCCCCAGTTGGTGCACCAGATTAGCATTCCCCCTCTCCCCCCTCCAGAACAGAATGTAATTAAAGATCATGGGAAAATAACACACACACTAGTCATAAAGTTAGAGAATTTCAGGTTTGGTTCTGCTTTCCAATTTTACATGCTCCACTTCACTTCTGTATATAAAGAGAAATATAAATGTCTTTGGTCACTGGATATCTATTAACGCCTTGTACATCAGGTCCTGTGAGACAGACAGCGAGATCCACAGCAGCTTATGAGAAAGGGCCTGTGCCTCAGAGAATCACACCCAATACACCCAAAAGGAAGCATTTTGCCCAAATAGTTCCCTCTTTGCTTTGAAAGGGTTATGAAACATAACCCAGAATTGCCTCCCTGTTCAGAGTGCTCAGGAAAATGTTTCATCATCTAAGTGAATGTTTTCACCTGAGAAGCCTGCCAGGATGATCACCTTGATAACCTTGAAGCCAAAGAACCCCTTGGGTCAGCAAAGGCCAGTGCTGGTGGCACAGCTGGTTTAAAGTAGAGGCTGTTTTGTATATCCTCACCTCAGCAGAGGCACCTCCAGCTCAGGTTTTTTGGTGCTAGGATGGAAACATCTAACAGCCTAATGCTTTTGGCTGTAGGACTGAATGTCAGCAGAAGAGACATTAACTGCTTCTTAATTAAAAAAAAAACAAACAGACAAAAAAAAAGCTTAAACTGGTTTTATAACAGAGATAAAAATATTATCAAATTTCTATTTATCACCACAAGAGTTAGCAAGAGGCAACTGTTGATATCTTCAGTGTCTTCTGACAGGTTCTGGAAAGGAAAGAAACCTACCAGGAGATCTTGCATTGTATGAAGGCAGGTGGCAGTGGGGAGGCAACTCGGGATCTACAGTCCAAATTCTGCCACAGCTGAATCACATCCCCAATTTGTCTCCTTTTCAGGAGGAGAGAAGGTAACTTAGGTCACTGAGAAAGATGATGTTTGTGTGGTGTGGTTTGACACAGACAGAATTTATGACTTGCCCAACCTATACAACACTGTCAGTGGAGGATTTCTAGGAAATAAACCCCAATATCATGGTGCTTACTATACCTCAAAATTCCTCACTCTTCTTCAGATAGAGAAGGAAGTAGATGTTCACCTTTACTGTAATTATTTTTTATGAGAAGAAAGTAGATGTTCACCTTTACTGTAATTATTTTTATGGCAATTCTCTTCCATTAGTTAGAGGATCATAATGGAATAAATAGAAAAATGAGCTCCAGGCTGAGTATTCTGCATTGTAATCTAAATTAAACCAGTATTACAAATTTGTTTACATATCTCAGTTGAGCTGTGCAGTTTCAAAAGTTACTTGCGGAACGTAAACATCTCTCCTGATAGCACATTACCCACTATATGCAGTAAAATATATTCTAATGTAATACAATAAAACTGAAAAACCAATAAATGTTCCTATTTATTGAGAAATTGGACAAAAAATAGCTTATTGTCAGTTTTTAAAGACTGAAAATCAATAGATGATGAAAGGTTGTATTTTTTGTTACCATTAGACTGTTGACTCTAGCAATAAGTGAGATATGGATTATAACTGGGGGAGTAAAGAACTGGTGAGATATACAATTTGAAGCTTCTAGGGTTTTGTAGAAACTTAATTTCCAGTATTTGTGCAGCAGTGGCCATCTTAGCACAGCTGTTAATGGGCCCCAAGAGCACAGCTCCTCCATTTTGTTGACAAAGCCAGCTTTAAGTACCTTCCTGTCTTTACAAGCATTTCTAAATTGAGGGGACTCTTAATCAGACTTGCATCTGCTGAGAATCACAAGTAAAGGAAATCCAGCTTTCACATATATTCGCATCCTGCCAATCAAAAAAAAAAAAATTCCTTGAACATCAGGAAACCCCAGTTATTACAAGTGTCACCTCTCAGATGCCTCTGAGTCCCCCTGGGTGAGCTGCCAAGGGGGAATCCCTAGGTGTGGCCCCACATAACAGGAACCACCACACAACACCAGAGAGAAATCGAGTCAAATTAGATGTTCAGCTTGCAAAAATGTTAAGGTCTCATGCTGAAGTTCCAGAGTCTGCCACCCTTCCTCACACACGTACGGTTTCCCACACCTGGGCCCTGAGCACAGAGGTCCCATTCCAGTCTGCCACCTACACACAGCTGAGTCTTACCCTAAACATGCGGGCAGAGAGAGGTCTGAAAAACACAGATTTTTTAGCACCTGTTTTCCCAGAAGAATTTATTGATGGGAGTCAGTTTAAAACCTGAATCTCTACATTTGTTTGACAAAAAGCGCACAACTGCGCAGAGGCTGGGAAGGCATTCTTGTCTCACGGTGCAAACACAGCAACATGGAATACTAAAAAAATATGCAGTGATAAAAAGCACTGAGCTAAACATAAATGCTGCACCCAAGGTCCTTAAATAGTGACCTATGCCAGCATTTTTCCAAGTGAACCAGAGTAGGCATGACCATTACATATAAGCCCAAATATAGATGTTCTACCCTGGCTATATTTCTAAACAGAGTCTGAAAGGATGCCAATTACAATAGGGAGTTAGGACTGCTTTTAGGATTTATATTCTCTTTGTATGTTTCATAATCATACAGCAGCTCAGATCTTACTAGATGGGGATAATACAGAAAATGCCTGTACTGCCTTCAGATGCACAAATATTCTTCTCTGGAAAAGTGGACAGTGACCACTGGGCCTGGATGTGATGGAGAACTAGTAAAGCCAGCTGACCTGCTTCTGCAGTACCTGATTTTACAAATTCAAAGAAGTGTGCAGTTAAAAGTCTAGAGAAAATATTTCCCAAGACCTGGAAGGAGCTGCCAGTGCACAGAAATGGCCATCCTACTGCTGGCCTGAGTCCTGTGTTTCCCTGACACAAAGCCTTTGCTTCAAACCAAGGATAGCACAGAGAGAACTAATTTTCATATCATGGCTTCCTTCTGTTTTCCCAGGTAGGAAGCTATTTCTAAAAAAGGGGCTGTTACCACATCTGCATAATCACATACCAAAAAAAGATTAATGTTGCTCCTGTAAGCTTTTGCTTAAGTATACCATGGAAAATAACTTTGATGAAATAATTTGCCCAGAGCACTGCTTGTCTGGAAGATTTCTATAATTTAACCGCAGTTCTGTAAATAATTTGGTGATAGACAGGCCATCAGCATAATTTGGTGCTAGACCCATGCAATGTTAAGGAAATGGCCAGCAGGGCAAAATTAAATCAACTGGGACCTAGTATGTACAATGCACATTAAAAACCAGTCCAAATCTATTATTTTTTGGAATATGCTTATTCATTTTAAAGGAAGACTCTGATTTTTGCTTTGGGAATTAACACAAAGAAATGTCATGCTTCCTCCCTGTGAGGAAAAGATCACCCACACAGGGTTAATCCTACAGGTCTCCAAGAAAATTTGTAATATTTTTGGATGGTGTCATCCCAAACAACAGCCTTTTGTACCACTTTCAGACTTACCAGTAACTTTCACCAAAGTATTTCAGTTCTCCTGTGCTGATAACCTGTAAAACAGCAAAAGCCATTGCCCTGATTTTTACTCAAGCCGTAACCAGGTCTGCAAGATAAGAGGTACAAAATTGTATGCATGGTACATTGCACCTTTAATCATCTACCTACCTGAAATACTTAAGCAAGTAGTTAGACATCTAAATGGTCCAACTACAGGCTTAAAATAAATGAGTTTTGTAGTACATGACTGTGTCCACATAATTTGAAAACCAGTGTTCACATCCCATCTCAAGCAAAGTATAAATTCAGCTACAGGCAGATCAGAAATTTAAAATCGGTATTACAGACAAGAACAGGCCAAAGATTTAGCATTTCAGCTGAGAAGAGGGGAGAACAAATGACTGCAGGATGCTTCCCAATGCACTCTTTCATTTCTGGACAAACATTTTTTCCATCAGAAATGTCTACAATCAACATTGTTCTCCTGCATCATCATAATGTAAATGGAGATACATTCTGGAAACCCTCGATGATTTTTACCAAATGAGAAGGGAATGGCAGGAAAAATAAGATACTAAACAAAGGCAACAGTCATCCCTCTCGGCTCTACTGAAAAAAAGGCCTCAAGAAGCAGACACATTTATACTTCTTTTTAACTGAAAATACAGAGGAGGTGAAGTAGATGGGTTAAAAGCCAGCAAGAAGTAGTATAAAAAAGCCCACCAGGTATTGTTGCAAGAACCTCTAGATAAGCATCTTAAATCAGGGTAAATTACACACCTCATGCTGGTGACTCGGTCATGGGAAATTATGAAGCTACGTGATGTCTCATTTGTTGTGCTGAAAACAAATGTAAATAAATTACTGAGAGAATCTCATTTACATTTAGAAATTCATCCCGATGCATGACATGACTGCTGATGTTTTTTTAAATGACACTTTGAGAAGAAGTGCCACTATTAAAAACAGATCATAGCCACCTCAGTGAGAGCCTGTGCAAGTGCGTGTGTGTCTGTGCACGTGTGTGCAACGGCAGATGATCTAGAGTCATCTTTCAGCTCTTTGGGGAAAAGGCTTTCTTTTACTGCTGCACAACCAAAATGGTGGTGTCAGAAGACGAAACCATTGATATGTATTCCTCTGTGTATTTTCCCCCCCTCCAGAGGGGGAAGCAGAAAGACACTGTTATGGATTGGCTGCTGCCACTACCACAGAAAGTGCAAATACTAAAATGGTGGGAACAGAAAATAGTGTGGCACATCCCCCCATCATCAAGTGTAATAAAACTTCTCCTTAAATACACACACAAAAAGCTTTTCACTAAGCTTTTATCTCCCCCCTCCACATCTCACATTTTAAGCTGTCACTGAAAAAATTGAGAAGGATATCCAGGAAGCCATAAGATGGAGAGCAAGTTGAACTGCTGTTAGCTAAGCAGCACACATTCAGGCAAATATCCAAATGCTTTAGGAGCTGTCATTCTCCATCCCGCGTGGGAAGGCTGCGAAGAGACGGACTTGCTCGTATCATGATTGCTCTTATTATTACAGCAGTGAAAACACTGCATACTAATGGATGTGTTTTCAGAAAAAAAAAAAAAAAAAAAACCTTTTAGATGGTTTTTTAACACCTGTCCCT